>JACGWO010000004.1:19580832-19712601 GCA_034509735.1 Sesamum alatum
CATAGACCGAATTGAATTTTCAAAGCAATTTAGTTTATAACTTTGAAAAATTGGCAGCTTTGGTCCCTTTTGGCCAGGAAACGTTCATATGCCGGGCACATGACATTTAAAAGTGGGACTTTCTGGCCAGAATAGGACCAAAAATTAAAAAATTTTTTTAAAGTTACATGACTAAATTAAAAAAATCAATTCCTATAGGACAAAATTATTAGCCCCTAAGTTACAGTAGGAAATGCAATTTCCCTCGTAATCTATTGTCAGATGTCAGGCTATATATTGTCAGTATTCAACGGACATATAAGCACCGCCCATTGTCAAATTCCACCTCTCCCATGAAAGAAGATTTAGATAGAGTAAAAAACAGACCGAAAATATCATTAATACAACTACTAATGACTCAACAATATTCGGTGCTGAATTCTTTAAGTAGCACATTAATTTATGTGGCTATAATCAACCAGAGAATGTCAGACTAAAAATTGGCACTTGAAGTTATTTAGCAACTCAACCAATTGAAAAGATGTGGATAAAGTTGTGTTCAGATCTTCAGTCACATATGTTAGGCATTATATCCGATTCAAAAAATCTAAATCTAGTACAAGAACTCCTGAAAATGTATTTAAAAACTAATATGTCATAGTCTTGTTAGTTGGTACACAATTTGTAAAAAAAGTCACATGCATTGTTTACAAGCTTTGAATATAGTAATGTAAGGGTATTTGACAAATCAAAAATTAAAAGAAAATAACCAATATGACTATTCATGCTTATAGATACTAATAAAGGTGCACGCTCATTGCACGTTGCCAGTTAAATTTATTTTACTTCGTATTAGTTTCTTAAAAATATCATTGGCAAAATAAAGATTATTCCATTAATAACACCCTACAAGTTTTTTAACAAAAAATCAAAATTACAATATATAGTTAACTTAAGGAACTTTTAGAAATAAGTTTGAAATCTTAACTTTTGTATATTAGATCAAAGTAGACTCTGAATTGCAAAAGGAAGCACTTAAAAATTGTGTGGTGACCAAATAACTTCAGTGGGCCAAATATTTGATACATAAAAATCTCATAATTGTCCCCTTGTTTAGCAAAATTTATGCACAAGTCCCATAACTAATTACATCCACTTGTTCCCGTCAGAAAGATCGCTTAGCCTATCTTTCTTGCATCAATGCAATTCAGTTCATTACCCTAAAAAGCCTAATGTTTGTTTCATAAATTTGACAAATCTTAATGGAAAAACAAAGACATATAATTTTAACGTTAATACTAGCCTTGAGTTAAATAACTCATCCTGCTTATAATCTTATGTTTTAAACTTTTTCTTTTATAAACACCAATATACTAACTGGGCGAAAATGTATTCTTCTGATTAGTACAAGAAATGGTTGCGACTTTTCATAATGTTTAAGAAATAATTCGAGTTTTAACAAATACAGAGTCCGTTCAACTTATTATCCTTAATGATGATTTCGAAAAACTCAAAACTTCTAAAGTCCTCAATAAGGCTTCCCACTATTAAAACACAAACCATCAACAAAAATATAATAGCAGAAAAAATAACTAAAAAAATAAAAAAAGAAACACTAAGAAATTAATTTTATTAATTTCAAAGTGAAAAATATACTCAAAAGATAAATAATTGTGTTCATAGATATTATATAGAATCATCATATTTTATTTTTTAAGAAAGAAATTTCCTTCATTCCTTTTAATTTCATTATATGAACCTCTTTTCTTAATTTAAGACAACTTTAATTCCTTTTATCGTTATTATGTATCAATAGTACGAAAATAGCATGAATTGGCACATTATAGATTGAAGCACACAAGATAATTATGAAAAGTTAAAGCAATTTTCATTTACCAAATCAACCAGGCTTCTTTCTAAAGATTGGCAATTATAGATTTGGTGGTTGAGAGATTGGATTCTGCTCCTTGTAATCCTGGGCTGCTCTTTCTTAGCTGCATTTGTGCAAATATCAAATACGAGTATTATGGAGGGGATACAATAAAATAGTTTCTGCACTTACAGGTATTGTTTCCTTTGTTGCAGTCAACTTGGTTTCTCTTTCTTTGGAACCACTTGCTGGACATTGTACTCCTCAGAAACCTGCATAAAGAGTAGAAAACATTATCTGTAGTAAATTAAGAAATAACTAACAGAATTATTTTGAAAATTTAACTTACTGGTTTTGTTCAACAGTTGAATTGAGAACCAAAGTCAAGTTTCAAGAAGTTGCTCACTTCAATAGAAATTTGTTCCTGATGGTGTATAATTCGAAAGTCAGCCTAATGCAACGTTTGCAACGCAAACCAATCTCAAGAAAGCTAAAGAAATCAAAGAAATGTAAAAGTGCTATTCTCATATATAATAAAAAGTAAGTTTAACAACATGAAATTCACCCCTATATTTATAGTAAATTTTTGGTGGTGAAATTACAATGTTTGCCCTTTGATCCTACAACCTAAAATTGATTACCGAGGGTGTGATGGTCATTTTGCTTGCCCACTCCCTTCTTAACTTCCTTCTCTAACTCCCCTCAACTTCTCCTTAACTTCCATTTGGGGTGCTTGTATAATTTACCAACAATTAGAAGGGTCTTTTTATAAATAGGAATTTTCTCCACATCAGTAGCCCCCTGATTTCAGGAATTTCCTTGGAAACTGAAAGTTCCAAGTATAAACTGACTTTGAAATCAAATTCCTCGGAATAGACTTCTTTTTCGATCTCCTTATTCAATCAGGGAGTCACCTTCTCTCTCAAACTCCTCTTTTTGCAACGAACTTTATTCTGCTGGGACTCTTTCCTTTATTAGCTCTTCTTTAACTTGGACTTTTCTCTCTATAATAAATTGGAGGTAACATCCTCCATTTTCATTGTGCACTGATTTTCTCTTATTTCCTTACGTCGTCTCCCAAAAAAAGAAAAAAATAGAATGCCGAAAACGCTTTGGCTCGGGTAATTTAGCTTTCGCATCTCTTCCACCGCTACCATTTAATTTTTCCGTTCTTTGTGTTTGCGTTCAAAAAAAATCTCCTTCATTCAATCCTATTTTTTTCGAAAAAGACTGCAAGACTTTTTTTCTTCCAAAAAATTGCGCCATGTCGAACAATGCTTGGGATCCATTCCGTGGGGTAAGAACTTCAACACCGAGCGGGGCCGGGATCGCCTCGGCGTGGCGCTGGTCGAGGCAGCCCGCCTCGACCAGAAATCTGGCACGGGCGCTGCGCTCGGCCAGCCGCTAGCCGAGGCAAGGAGCCTGCGGCTGGGTCTGGCGGGGACGCGAGCCCTCGGCTGGATCTGCCCGAAGGTGCGGTCCTCGCCCGGTTTCCGCCGAGGGGCGCCTCTTCATCTTCTTCCGTTCCGGTTATAAGCCTAGATTCCTCTCCTCTTTCAGCTTCCTCACATGGGTCCGGATATCGTGGACCTTTGATCACGAGGTGATTGAAGCGATTCGGAACCTTCCGCTTGTCCGTCGCCTTCTCAAATCCCTCCTTTGAGTCAAGTTCCCCAGAAATTCCCCCACTCTATCTACCCTTGCCAACTGATCTTGTCGATTTTGGTCTAGATGGAACTAAGTCCTCTTCAGCCCCCCACTCAAAATCTCGCTGTCGTATAATGGACGTCGATATGCCTTACTCGAGTGAGTTTTTAAGAGTTTCGCTCTTTAGAAGCTAGTGCCAACGCTTCTCTTCCGAATTCACCCTCCTGTTGCCTAGTGTGAGATAGGATCAAGTCTCCTCCTCTTGGGTTTCTTCATTGGTGTATTTATCCTTCTTTTCCTCGGGTTTTCACTATCTCCCCCCTTCTCATCATCCTCCTGCTACTTCCAATCATCACCTTACTACCCTGAGCATATAGTCAATTTACACCTAACTCCCCTTGTAAGTTTTAGGGGTTCCTTCAACGTTTTGAGGAGCTCGGCTTAACCCATCTCTTGAAGCCTTCTAACTTTATTCACTGTCAGGAAGATACCCAACGACTCCTACTTCTATTTCTATCCTCGGGGAAATTGCAAGATTTTCTTGGGGAATGGTGTCTCTTCTTAAGGGTTCCTTGGAAAGAGAAGTTCTTATTTGTAAAGGACTCGTCTGGGATTAACTGCCCCTTGGGGGGAATCATGTTTTTGTGGCCCGACCCCGCTCCTGATCTTCGACTCTCCTTCATCGGGGTTGGGTTGTTCGACCAACTCTTTGACGTCAAAAGTTTTAGGGCCTGCTGGTATTTAACTTTCCTGTTTCTACTTGCCTTCGTAAAAATTTTTTTCGACGACTTTCTCACTTTTTTCTGTGTTGACTGTTTTGTAGGAGAAAGAGATCTCCCTCCACGATGTCCATCGATTCCGTGACAAAGAGAATGCCTTAAGCGTTCCCGTCATCCTCTCCCCCCCTGCCAAGAAGGGGAGAAAGCAGTCGTCGGCGCTCACACTCCTGCCAGGCCCGGGATCCCCCGGCCCTCAACTCGTTCACGAGGGGCGCTCCTCCCCCTCTGAAGGCAATGCCTCCAAACGACCCCCGGCGAAGGCGAAGCAGGTCCTCTCGTCATGGAGCAGAAAAGGTTCTCTTCACTCACTATGGAGATGAACAGGCAGGGAGATATCTCTTCTTTTGGGAGCAGCTGACGTGATCTTGCTCATAAAAGATCCAGGATCTTAGTGAGTCCCAATGATGTGACGCACTTGGTGCCTCCCCCACAGTCACCCTCACTCGTCTTATGCCAAGGCGAGCTTGCCAGGGTATGTTGTTTATAATATATTTTTTTGTTGATTCTTCATTTTCTGTCCCTCACGTGTCTAATTGAGGTATATCCTTTTTAGGTTATTAACTTAGCAAAAGCTACTGAGCTGCGGTTGAGTAACCATGAGAAAGAGATCGAACGCGCCTGAGAAGGATGCCTTTGACGACGCGCCGAAAAACTTGGATAGCGCGCCAAAGGAGCTCGAGGCTGCTTCTGCTGAACAACTCAAGTGGAAGGAAAAGCTTCAACCAGGAGGTTACCTCGGGAAGACTTTCCTGAAGTCTGATGCTGGCAAGGCCACTTGAAGCGTGTGCGGGATGACTTTAAGGAAAATATGTGGACTCTGATGAATTCCACAAAGCCTGTTCTTAGGCAAGGCTAGCAAGGTGTATGATCAAGTAATCCGGCAATGTCGAGACCACCTTGAGGAGCAGAGCCGGTTTGGTGATGAAGATTTTATGTTTCTTGATCCCAAGTTCCTGCATGAGGAAGGGGATGAGGATTGGACTATGGGCGAGAATGTTGATGATATAATGGTCGACGAACTCCTGTCCCTGTGGTGGAACCTGGCCTTCAAGTCATAAAAGAAGAATTAGTTAGTCTTTAGGATTTATTTATTTGAATTTCTTTTCGGTAATTTCGTTTCCTCTAGATTTTGTTTAGGCGCTTTGATTATTATTAGACTTTTACTTTATAAAATCTAGTTTCTTCAGTATTGTTCCTTTTTTTTCCAACATTGGACCTCATAAAAAAATTTATGTTCTTGATTTATTTTATTATCATATTTCAATATTTGACCTATGAGGGTCAACCCAATGTTTTTGAAGGAAGACAAAATGTTGAATTTGTCTTTTAATCCCCTTTATAATCTCGGGGCAGTCTCGCCCCTTGCAATGAGAGGGCAGTCCCTCTTTCTTATTGTCTCGGGGCAGTCGCCCGTGGGGTGAGAGGCAGTCCCTCTCTTATATTGTCTGGGGGCAGTCCCCCGGTGAGGAGGCAAGTCCCCCTCTCACTATCTATTATTATTTCGGGGCAATCCCCCCTTTTTTTTACAGACAACTTAAACCAATATACATATTACTATGCGAATAAGAATTTGCCGAAAAAGAAATTTCATTACCACATTTGAAATTACAATAAAGAGTATATGAATGATAAAATTACAACAAAATACTTCTTCAAGTTAAACCACATTCCATGTACGTGGTACTTCTTTTCCATCTAATTTCTGGGCAGGCCGGTATGTTCCTTTCCCAGAATCTCAATCACTTGATATGGCCCGGTCCATTTGGCGTCTAGCTTCTGAATGTTTCCCTGTAGCGTCGGCCCTCCGTAAAACGAGGTCGCCCACTTTGGAAATCTCGATGAGATCTGACTTTACCGTTGTAGGGCTCTGCCATCAACGTTTGATAAGCTTTCAGTTCTGAGGTTCGCGTTGCTCCTTAGTTCTTACTCAAAAAAATCGAGGCGACTCTCTCCTTCATCTTCAATCTTCAAATTGCTGGTCGGCTCGTAAACACTTCACTCGAGGTCTCTTCCCCAAATCTCCCTGGGCATGTGACGCATTTCGACCCATAGACTAGACTGTAAGGGGAGTTTCCCCCCATGCTCCGGCGTGAGGTGGTTCGATATGCCCATGAACTGGAAGCTCTTCGACAAAAATGCCTTCATCTTCTATAATGTCTTGTCTCAAAATCATAATAATCTGGAGGATTATGTCGGTTGGTTGCCACTTCTGCCTGGCCATTGGATTTGCGGTTGTTGCCACCACGTGTAGTTTATACTGCTTTATCTTTAATTCTGTTAGACACCATTGCGAAATTTAGATCTGAAACTGCGTGCCATTGTCCATTCACGAAAGGCTCTGGGGCATGCCGAAGCGAAATATGATATTTTTCCAGACAAATTTCATGACTTCCCTTTTCTGTAAATCCCTGCCCTTAATTACCTCTGCTTACCAACCCATTTTTCGAAAAATAATCAAACTGCTACTAGCAAGTACCTTGCTAGCCTGTTGCACGAGCGAAGCTTCCCTACTATGCTCCATCCCCCACATTGGTCGAAAGGCAAGGTCTGTATGGGTTGTCGAAGTAGGAAGTACCGCAGCTGGACGTGAAACAATATTGGCAACCTGCATAGTGGCACTTTCGACACTTCTTCACTAAATCCCTGGCGTCTGCTTGCATGGTGGGCCAAAAAAATACCCTTGCCTCAGGGCCTTCTGCGCAAAGGCTCTTCCACCTGAGTGGCTGCCACAACTTCCTTCGGCGGAGGGATCTCCTTAGAACGTACTCCGCCTTGTCTTCGCTTAATACACTTGAGGTATGGGCCTACGAGAATCCGTCTTTTATACAACTCCCCCTCCGATCAGGGTACAATCTGGCTGCTCTCGTGCAAAAAGTGTCCTAGTGTGCTTGGGATCCCCTTTCTCCCCCCAGGTAGTGTTCCCATCCTTTCTAGATACGCTTTCTATCTCCTCATCCATTCGATGGAGCCTCCTTTTGCCATTAGGACTTCATTTCTCCTCTTCGTCGTATCTCTGGGTATTCTTGGTTCAACAATGTCACCTTCTGCTCTTTATGGGAGCCAATAACTAGCCATCTTAGCTAGGGATCCGCTTCTTCATTCTCATTCCTCGAATTGTTTCCAAGGTGAATGTGTTCAAACTTTTTCCGCATTTTCCGGGAACGTTTTTTGCCAAAGTATTTGGCCATCTGGCTCTCCCTTGTCTTAAATTCTCCATTAACCTGCTTAACAACCAGCTGGGAATCACTGACTGTATACTTTCACGTGCTTTGCCCCTGCTGCAAAGGCCAACTTCCCTCCCGCGATGAGTGCTTCATACTCTGCTTTCCATTATTTGAGGCGGCGAACCCAAGCCGGATAGCATAACGCATTGTGTCCTGATACGGGCTCTCGAGTAATATTCCTAGCTCCGCCACCTATTGGTGATGTGGAAGAGCCATCCACAAACATCTTCCAAACACCTCTCTCTTGGATGCCCTCTTCCTCTGTCAATTCGGAGATGAAGTCTGCCAATGCTTGTGCCTTTATTGCGGGTCTAGGCTGATACTGATTCCATGCTCACTCAACTCTACTGACCGCATTTCACCATTCTCCCAGATGTGTTGGGATCTGCCAATAACCCTCTTCAAGGGTTGATTCGTCAGTACCACTACAGGTTTTGCGATTGAAAATAGGGACGTAGCTTCCTCGCCGCGGTTACCAGGGCCAAAGCACCTTCTCAATCTGTGCATATCTCTGTTCTGGCCTTGCAATGCCTTGCTGGCATAATATATGGGTCGATGCTCGCGCCTTCTTCCCTCACGAGGACTGAACCTTACCGCACCTTCCGAGACGGACAGGTATACAAAACAAGTTTCTCCCCGGCTCGGGCTTTATCAACAGGGGCGGCGAAGTATATACTTCTTTAACTCCTCGAAGGCAACCTGACACTGCTCCGTCCAAGTGAAGCTATCCATCTTCTTAATACCTTGAAAGATGGAGTCCCGTTCTGAGATCTCGAAAATGAAACGATTAAGCGCCGACCATTCGTCCCGTCAATTTCTGAACTTCTTTTATCGTCCGGGGAGGTTGCATAGTCATAATACTTGCCTCAATTTTTTCTCTGGATTAGCCTCTATCCCCCTCCGAGAAACCATGAATCCCGAGGAACTTTCCTCCCCTGAACTCCGAAGGTGCACTTTGTGGGTTCAGCTTCATCCCATATCTTCCCAATGTGTGAAAGCATTTCCTCAAGATCAGCCATGTGATCTTCCTTCTTACGGCTTTTGACCAGCATGTCCTTATCTATATACACCTCCATATTCCGTCCTATTTGCTCTTTGAACATGTCATTTACTAACCTTTGATATTGCTCCGCATTTTTCAGCCCAAAGGGCATCACTCTGTAGCAGTATGTGCCCTGCTCCGTCACAAAGCTTGTCTTTTCTTGGTCTCGGGTGCTAGTCGAATCTGATTATAGCCCTAAATGCATCCAGGAAGCTCATCAACTCGCCATCCCGAAGTTAATCAATTAGTCTGCTTTGAGAATTGTAGCTAAAGCAAAGCCAGTGACTGCATCAATCCTCGGCCAAGGGGATATGAGTCTTTGGGCAAGCTCGATTTAAATCAGTGAAGTCTATGCACATCCTCCACTTTCCATTGCTTTTTTGGGACAAGGACCACGTTGGCCAACCGGGCAGGATAATAACCGTCGAATATAATCTACTTGAAGCAGTTTCTACCTCCTCGCCTATGATCTTGTTCCTCTCTACCCCAAATGCCCTCCTTTTCTGTTTCACAGGCTTTGCTTTTGATCCACGTTGAGTCTGTGGACCATAACTTCGGTGATTTATCCCTTTAGACATATCAAGACAACTCCCATGCAAACATGTCTACTGATCTTTGGCAAGAACTCAACAATGACGTATTCTATCTGCTCACTTAGCATGTGACCCTACTTTTAACACCCTTCTTAGGGTCACCTAGGAGCTCAACTATCTTGATCTCCTCAAAAAGCCTCTATTCTTTCTTCCTCCACCTTCTCTTTTTGGCTTCTTTCCTGGTTTCTTCTCTTTGCTCCCCATGGAGCTCCTTTTCCCCCCTCCCCTCCCCACCTGGCTCTCTCCCACGAGTTTCCTTCTCAGACAACCCAGCACCGCTACCTTCGCCTTTCCTCTCATGTCCTCTACTGGATGATTTCAGCGTACTGCTGCATAACATTCCCCGAGCTTGCTTTCTGTCTCCCACCATCTCTCCTACTCCTTCTGGTGTGGGGAATTTCACTTTCATGTGATAAGTGGATACACGGCTTGGAAGAGATTCAAGCTTGGTCTCCCCAAGATAGCATTGTAAGCCGAAGGGGTGTATCCACCACCAAAAACCTTACAAACTTGGTCACACACCTGGATACGACCTAATCGAAATTGGCAAAGTGGCTTCCCCCAATGGCACAACCACATCCCCGCTAAAGCTGGTTAAGGAGTATTGACGGGCAGCGTGTAAGGTTGTTATGTTGTCAATCCTCATTTGGAAAAAGCCTTGTAAAACAGGATGTCCGCTGAACTCCCGCTGCCAATCAAAATTTTCCTCACCCAGAAGTTCGACACTGATGCTCCATAACAATTGCCTCATTGCAGGAAGGAAGATTCTCCTCCAAGTCCTGATCATTAAAGTTATCTCCCCTCGAGACGTGCTCGAGGCACTCCCTTGAGCTCGCTACAGGCAATCTGGTTAACGAACATTTCCTGCTACTTCCGATTAATTATGGCGGCCGCCTCCCATAGCTCGCCCTTGAGTCCCCCATCCACTGCCCGGGCCTCCTGAAATGATCCCAATGACTCCACTGTCGGAAGATTATCTTTTTCTCACGGTCCACTTCCTCCTTATCTCTTATCTCAAGTGTGAGAATCGGGCGCGTCGACCGCTTATTTTCTCGGGTGACCTCTCGAGGTCCTTGTTCATTTGCCACCGAACTCCTTTAGGTATCCTCTTTCCTCGCTGACTGATGAGTTTCTCAATCTCAATTTTCAGATGGCGACAATTCCCGTGCTGTGGCCTCGATCTTTGTGGAAGTGACAGTATATCGTCAGATTTCATCCTATGGGGATTATCTTTCATCGGATAGGGCCATCTCACAAGCCCTTGTTGTTCAGCCACTCGAGAACTTGAACTCACAGAGCAGTTTAAGGGTATACCTCACCAACTCCCCTCGGTATCAGTGGCTTCCGATTTCTCGTCTGATTCCTTCTGACCTGGGAGGGGCAAATCTCCTTTCTTCTTCATCAGCTTTCCTTTTGAGGGATAACAAGCTTTGCCTTTTCCTCTGGCCCGAACGCAATCCCACTGTTTCTCTCTATTCGGATGTTTGCTTACTTCTCTGCGTGAAGCAATAGCTCTTCCTGAGTTGAAAGGGGGCTTCCCTGCTATTGATTCTTGAAGTCGCACTCTTCTCAGATTCTGTTGCATGATGCGTAGCCAAAGAGCTCAGGATTACACGTGCGGGACCTCTAACACTGCTTCGAGAAAGCGTTGGCACATATTCTCTAAAGCTTTCATTCTCCCGTTGATTATGGCTAAAAACAGTACGTTTTTAAGCTTATTTATCGTTATTATTTGTCTTTCTTTAGGCGTAAAAATCGTGTACCCTGTTAATCGAAAGTGGTGACAGGAAGGCTGCGAAAGTTGTTCAAATGACTCGATAGTGCCAGTGGTTCAGTTGGTTAAACCATTGCCATTGCTTTCCCCTGAAAGGGTAGTCCAACAAGCGAAATAATTTCGCAATATGCCGCATCTCCACGCCGGCTCGCTGATGTCTAGCAGGTCGGCTCTGGCCATAAAGCGGTCGAGTGATCTCCTGAGAATGAGTCCCCTACTTCCGCCGCTCGCTATACTCGCTCAAACTCAGAATCTTTATTCCCGGATGATATAGCTTCTGCTAAAGATGTGGGGGGCGAATGGGGCGCCGTCGGGGAGGTGCCACTGCCAAAGGCCTCGCGCTACGGATTATCCCGTAGGCCCCAGCCAGTAGGGAAGGAAAATGCGTGCAGGGGAGGGGCTCTCTCTCGTAATATCCCCCTCCTTGTGCTGGCGGCCTCCCCCCTTGAGGGGGATGTCATTGTCTTCCTGCCCCCATGTGAAACGGATGAAAGGAAATAATCCTCTTCTCCTCCCGCTCTCCGAGGGGGTGAAGGATAAAAGACGTCCTCGGGCTGCGTGGCCCTGCTATTGACCTCCTCCTCAAAGTCCATGCCTTCAAAAGCTTCCACCTCGGGCCTCTGCTCTCTTGCGTGTGCCTCCTGTCCCCTCCCCAGATGGCGAAAGGGGTTGTGGGGGTGCTGCTTGTCCAGCAATATACTGAGCGCACGGCCCTGGCGGCAAGCTTGAGCTGAGGCTGCCTCTATATCTGTTGAAGGGCCTCTTGAGGTAATCTGGATAACTGGTGGAGTGGAGCGGGACCTCAACGCTCCTCGTGCCCTCCTTCTCGACTTCGTGACTGGAGACTCTCCAAGGTGCGACCTCTGCTACTTACCCCTTGTTCTCCACCCTCTGAACTGGTGCTGGTGGATTCACCAGGCGTGGGCCCTGCTCCTCCTCCTCTCGTCTCCCCAGGGTCCTCCTGCCCCACGTTCACGCTTCTCGCCCTTGATCTGTGCTCATTCTTTGATGCCTAGACTCCTTTCCCACAGACGGCGCCAAGCTGATGGTGTATATTCGCGAAAGTCGTGGCTATGCACGGCGCGCCAAACCCAATCTCAAGAAGCTAAAGAAATCAAGAAATGTAAAAAGTGCTAATGCTCATATATATAAAAAGTAAGTTACAAATGAATTCACCCCTATTTATAGTAAATTTTTGGGGATGAAATTACAATGTTTCCCCTCTTTGATCCTACGGCCTTAAAATTGATCTGCCGAGGTGTGATGGTCATTTCGCGTGCCCACTCCTTCTTAACTTCCCTTCTCTCAACTCCCCTCAACTTCTCCTTCAACTTCCATCTGGGGTGCTTGTATAATTTACCACAAATTAGAGGTCTTTTTGTAAATAGAATTTTTCTCCACATCAGTTCCCAATTGGCATCTTGTCCCCATTAGGTATTTCCTGAGTGTTCACCCCTTCCTCAGAACTTGGCTGGATGTTCACCACTTCTCCACATTTGGTTGGTTGTTTGCTGCTTCCTCCAAATTTGCTTGACTGTTTGCTCCTTCTGTTTCTTTCCTCTTCTTGCACCCTTTCTTGTTGTGGCCTTCTTCCCCACAGTACTGCAAACATAAGTTGTGGACTGCGCTTGTTAATCTGACTTCTTTGACTTGCCATAAAAATGTGGTCTTCTTTTGGCTTGCTCCTAAACTTCATTAGGCTCCATCCTCCTTGCTCTAAGGTGTCCTTCCCACACCTCTAACCAAAGTTGGGTGGTAAAAGTGGTACTCCACCAGTTTGCTTCCACTTTTCAGGCCCATTCACAGGTAAAATACAATGTTCATATACCCTCAGGTATGCCTCAACATTGTAACAGGGGTGCACGAAAATCTGCTGGGTATCCAAAACTTGACAGTGTTAACAGGGGTGCACGAAAACTCTTGCTGGGTCCTCCCCTGTTCCTCCCCTTCTTCAATATTTTCTCCCTCAGTTGTTTCATACCTAACCCATTGAGATTCTCCACCCCCTGTTCCTCCCCTTCTACCCCTTTTCTTACAACACCACTTTCATTATCAAAACAAGTTTTGAAAACCCTCAATCATCAATCTCAAAATCACTATCTTCAACCCAGAGTTATCAGAGGTCTCACCCATATCTTCAACACCAATATTAGATGGTCCACCCTCCCCACCTTCAATGTTATACAGTTCCAAATTGTCTAAATATATGTCTATGTCCCTATCCTACTCATGCATAAGACATAAATGCAGAATATGATGTCCTTCAGTGAATAAAACAAACTCATTCTCCTCAAGCTTATAGTATCTTTTAAACCCAAAATAACCTAACTTCTCACACATAACTATCCATATACCCAAATACATGCAATTTAGCTGAACATAGTCAAATTTGCTGATTTACCCCCAACATACTTAAGTGGATTAACAGTAAACACTGACCCCCATGGTGAATATTTATTGTTATTGATGGTCAAGGGGATCTGTAAACCGAAAAAAAAAAAAAAAAAGCAGAAAATCCAACTGCATCAGAAAACATTGCCCCATAAATGTAGAAAAAACCAAAAATCCAACAATCATGTAATATATATTTTGTCCCATAAAAAACAACAAATAGTGGGTGACCAAAACCCCACATGCACCAAGATACAATACAAATAATATAACAAGTGTATAATCAGTGGGGACCAAGAGCCCCTTTACAGACAAATCAAACAACAAATTATATACAAGAAACACAAACATTGTCCCCATTTGTCTCCATAAACCCAAAAACAACAAGTAACCAAAATAAAGTCATATTTTTTTTGGAGTTCTTATGCCAACACATATAAATATATATAACAACTAATATTATTTCAAAAACTGAAACCAACAAAAGGCCATACACAATACATACAAAACAACCATAAGCAACATTTTCCTTAATCCATACTCACATTATACGAAAGATTTTCATAAAACAGAAAAAAGGGTCTAAAAATGGATAAACTTACGATAAGATGGAGGGGGCAAAGCGTTCAACTCCTCATCTCTAAGAGGCCATCTTCTCACTTTCTCAAGCTTCTCCGTCGTTACTCTATATTGTTTTGTTGTTTCAATTTTTGTTCCCTTGAATTTCTTATATTCCAGGCGTAATTTTTGGGTGGTAGTTAGGGTTCTTCGTTTGGGTGGGGGTCGGGGGGGGGGGGGGGGGGGTATTTTGGCTTGATTTAGGGAAAAATGGATTAAGGGCATCTGATAAGATAAGAAGAGTCATTCCCCCCCCCCCCTCCCCCCCCCCCCCCCCCCCCTCCCTTCCCCCCCCACAAAAAAAAAAAATTCAGACTTTAACGGCCATGCATAAGTCACGTGACATTTCGTTAATGTATTTGACGGAAAAGTAACTGGACCAACATTGAGATTTTTTTTTAATATATGGGGACTAAATGTGAGACCAGTCTAATATATGAGACTAAATTGAAACTAAGCCTATTTTATGGGGACGAAAATAGCGATTTCCTTATAAAATAAGTCCATAAAAAAGGGCAAAAAAGAGCAAACTGTCATTTTTCATATACATACAAAGCACACAGTACTGAAGAATATTTTGTACATATGGATTGTACTAAAAGATAAAAGGATAAACATATATTGAACATTGTTCTTTTCTTATGATCAAATTTTTTGTATACAATAATATAAATTCACATAAAAGAAATAGAAAATAGAAATGGGTTTGAAAATGCATACCACGTAACCTTTATATATTATAAGTTGGAGAAAAAAGAAACATCATTAAATTCTCATAATGGAAAGTTTTCATTTCATTTTGAAAAATTACAATAAGTAGAAAATAATATATTATAAAATAGATTTAAAACACCTAATTATATCATATATATAGTTTTAGATCTTCCCATTTAAATTGACTATCAAAATCTTCTTTTTTTCAATTTCATGACAAGGATTGTGTTGGTTCTTTGAAACAAACAAAGGCTTGATAGTATACGCATAATTGAGGTTAAACAAGAAAAAGACGAAATACCTACATAAAAACATGTAAATAATAATAAAAATAATTAAGCTAAATAATAATATAAAGAGAAAGTATTTCAAAAATGGAATTGTACATATATTATCAAACTAACATAATGTCTTAACCTTACTTAACATTGCCTAATCCCATAAGAAATTAGTTACCGGTGCTTTTTTCCTTTCTTAATGTAATTTAAAATTGAGTAAAATATTTGTTCAAAATCTTGAAAAATAGTAAGGTTACAAATACAATAACAAAATTAATGCCATTAGAAAAAAAATAATTTAACCATGGCTAATTGTCATGATTAAAAAATAAATAATTATGATAAATACTCATTGCCACGCCACGCAGACGATGTGTTGGCCCGTTGGTTTTTGCGAGTGTGGGGAAAATATTTCCCCACGCTAAAGAGTCATAGCAAAATATTTTGCGATGGGTCCATAGCAATGGCGAAAATAGTTTTCATGATGGATAATCCAGATTTTTTGCAATGTTTTTATTTAACCATGACTAATAATAAGTTTATTTGCCATGGATTTTAGTCTTCAATATAGCTAATATAATTGTAGCTAATATAAAAAATTTCTCCTAGGAGGCACAACTAAAGTATTACCTTTATCTCTTAATTTGAAAAAAAAATATAATAGTGAAAATTTTATTACATCAAGAGAAATGAAAATATAACAAAATATTATCAATATCGAAGAAATGCATAAATATTATATCTATATATACTTTTTTTAACTGTAAGTATGTGCATTATTAGTTATTTCAGACAGAATAATAAGGATTTTGTTTTTTATCTTCCTAAATACTTACCCAAACTCAAGATATTGTCGAATATTTCTACATTACCTTGTACCCTAGTACCACTTTCTCTCTATTTTAACTTGTCAATGCTTTATTCATCTTATTAAGATGTTCATAAAAAAGAATAAGGTATTATTCATCTTATTGAAATCCATGTGGTTACCTGGGTAAGCTACTTCTAGACTCGAACAAATGACTATCGTAAGTTTCAATTGGTTGGTTACGTATCCTTCTGGAAACATATCAATGATTCCAATTACCTACTGGCCTCCGATTGATCTAATCTTAGGAAACTTCCTGTTTTCATCTTGTAACTTAAGATGGTGGCAATTTTAGTCGTAACAAATTGGATTTTCACAATTACGTTCTGTAACTTTGAAAATTGGTAATTTTTTCCTTTTTAGTCAGAAAAATACGTGCCGGGCACATGATCTGTACAATTGGGGCTTTCCGGCTAGATGGGACCCAAAATTTGTCAATTTTCAAAGTTACAGGGACTAAATTGTGAAAATCAATTCGCTATAAGACCATACTTGCTACCCCTAAAGTTATAGGAAGAAAGTTGCACTTTCAATAGAAAAAGCTGTATTTTTTTTGCTGAAAATTCCACTATTTTTACTCCTAATAGAAAAAAAAAAATTAATAACATTTATAATTGAAATGTTAGAGCCTTAAAATATACTTTTCAAGCTCCGCAAATAACATGCACCGACATGAAATTTGCAAGGGTTGTTTTTGAACAAATAGACTATAAAAATATTATTTATTATTGAAAATGTACATAATATTTACTCACCTAAGAAAAATAAGTGAATAAAGTTCATAATTTTAAAAACTTAGATCCATAAAAATATAATTTTCAACTACCACAAATCAAAAAACCTCCCAGCATAGGTGTGTGCCGAGAGAAGTGTTGAATAAATGGACTAAAAGAATATAAAAATTGCAATTTTTGATCCTGTAACTTAGGGGGTTGGCAATGTTCATCACAGACGAATTTAATTTTTTTGCAATTTAATCCTATAACTATAAAAAGATTGGCAACTTTGTCCTTTTTGGCCAGAAAAACGCATGTTCCAGGCACATGAGATTTAAAAATTGGGGCTTTCCGGCTAGGTAGGATCAAAATTGCCAAAATTTTTAAAGTTATAGGGACTAAATTCAAATAATCAATTCGTGTAGGATCAAATTTATCAGCCTCTAAGTTACAGTACGGAAATTACAATTTCCCTCTAATCTATTGTCAGATGTTAGACTATTATATTGTTAGTATTCAACAGACAGATAAGCACCGCATTGTCAAATTCCACCTCTACATGAAAAGAAGATTTAGATAGATTAAAAAAAGTAGACCGGAAGTATCATTAATACAGAGTTGTTTCAAACTTATTATTCCTTAATGATGATTTTTCGAAAAAACTCAAAACTTTTAAAGTCCTCAAATAAGGCTAGTTTCCACAATTAAAACAAAGACCACTAACGAAAAATATAGTACATAAAAAATAACTGAAAAATAAAAAGAGGAACGCTAGAAAATATAATTTACTATTTCAAAGTGAAAATATACTTTCCTCAAGATGAATAGTTATGTTCATATGAAATTATCCAGAATCATTATATTTATTTTTCAGAATAGATTTCCTCCATTCCTTTATTTCATTATATGACCCTACCATTTTCTTAATTTAAGACACTTTAATTTCTTTTATCGTTATTTATGTACGAATTGTATGGAAAAAAATAAACATGATTCACACATTATAGATTGAAACCCATAAGATAATTATGAAAAGTTAAAGCATTTCATTTACCAAATCAACCCGCGTATTATTTTGTATAATAGAAAATAAGTCCGTCAAAAAAGCCGAAAAAAAAAACTTTATTTTTTATTATACACAGCACATACTAAAAGAATATTATTGTACATTATGACTTGTACCCTTAAAAGATAAAGGATAAAGTATATTGAACAAATGTTCTTTTCATACGATCAAATTTTTGTTATACAATAATATAAATTCACATAAAGAATAGAAAATAGAAATGGGTTTGAAAATGCATACCACATAACCTTTATGTATATAAGTTGGAGAAAGAACATCATTAAGTTCTCATAATGGAAGGTTTTCGTTTCATCTTTGAAAATTACAATAAGTAGAAAATAATATATAAATAGGATTTAAAAATACCTAGCTATTATCATATAGATTAGTTTTACATCTTCCCCATTTGAATTGACTATCAAAATTCTTCTTTTGCAACTCATGGCAAGGATCTATTGGTTCTTGAAACAAACAAAGGCTTAATAGTATTGCATAACTGATGAAGAAAAGATTGAATGCCTACATAAAAACCTTAATAATAAATTATAAGTAATAATAATATAAATAGAAAGTATTTTCAAGAAAATTGGGAATTGTACATATCGAACTAATACAATTTTTTTAACATTGCTAATCCCATTACAACTAGTTACCAGTGCTTTTTTCCTTTCTTTCTGTTGTAATTTAAAATTGAGTAAAATTATTTGTTCAAAAATCTTGAAAAATAGTAAGTTACAAATACAATAATACAATTAAGCACAACTAAATATTACCTTATATCTTAATTGTGAAAAAAAAAATTATAGTGAA
Organism: Sesamum alatum; assembly: GCA_034509735.1. Classification (NCBI taxonomy): domain Eukaryota; kingdom Viridiplantae; phylum Streptophyta; class Magnoliopsida; order Lamiales; family Pedaliaceae; genus Sesamum; species Sesamum alatum. Next base: position 19,599,202 of record JACGWO010000004.1, read on the forward strand.
AATTTATTATATCAAAAGAATGAAAATAAACAAATAATTTTTATCAAAAAAGAAATCATAAATTTATTGAATTCTTTTTTAACTGTAAAATGATTAATTAAGTTATTTCATCACAAATAATAGATTTTGTTTTTCTTTTTTCCTAAATCAAGATATTGTTGAATATTTATACATTACCTTATATCCTAGTACCATTTTGCATCTCTATTTTAACTTCGTCAATGCTTTATTCATCTTATTAAGATGTATATTATAAAAAAGGATAAGGTATTATCCATCTTAATCTTATTGAAATCATGTAGTTACCTGGGTAGCTACTTCTAGACTCGAGCAAATGATAGGTAAGTTTCAATTGGTTGGTTACATAATCCTTCAGGAAATATATCAGTGATTCCAATTACCTTTTGGCCTCCGATTGATCTAATCTTAGGAAAATTGCAATTTTCATCTTATAATTTAAGGGTGGCAATTTTAGTCATGAACGAATTAATTTCCACAATTTAGTTCTATAACTTTGAAAGTTTGACAATTTCGGTCCTTTTTGCGAGAAAAACACATGTGCCGGGCTCGTGATCTTTACAATTGGGGCTTTTGACTAGATGGGACCAAAATTGTCAATTTCAAAGTTACATAACTAAATTGGAAAAATCAATTTGTGTAGGACCAAAATGGCTACTCCCCTAAGTTATAGGAAGAAAGTTGCAATTTTCAATGAAAAAGTTGGTGTTTTTTGCTGAAAATTCTACTATTTTTTACTCCTCATAGAGAACAGCCATAAAATATATTTTTCAAACTCCGCAAATCAACACACCCCGGCATGAAATTTGACAAGGGTTGATTTGAACAAATAGATTATAAAAATATTATTTATTATTGAAAATGTACATATTTTTTACTCTCCATAGAGAAAATAAGTGAATAAAGTCCATAATTTTAAAAAATTAGATCCATAAAAGCATAATTTTAAAAAATTAGATCCATAAAAGCATAATTTTGAACTACCATAAATCAAAATCTCCCAGCATAGGGTGTGCCGAGAGAAGTGTTGAATATATGGACTAAAAGAATATGAAAATTGCAATTTTGATCCTGTAACTTAGGGGGTGGCAATGTTCATCACAGACGAATTGATTTTTGCAATTTAATCCTATAGCTATAAAAGATTGGCAACTTTGGTCCGTTTTGGCCAGAAAAACGCATGTTCCAGGCACATGAGATTTAAAATTGGGGCTTTCCAGCTAGGTAGGATCAAAATTGCCAAATTTTTAAAGTTATAGGACTAAATTAAAGTAATCAATTCATGTAAGACTAAAATTATCAGCCTCTAAGTTACAGTACGAAAATCACAATTTTCCCTCTAATCTTATTGTCAGGTGTCAAGCTATATATTGTCAGTAATCAACGGACAGATAAGCACCACCATTGTCAAATTCCACCTCTACATGAAAGAAGATTTAGATAGAATGAAAAACAGACCGAAATTATCATTAATACAACTACTATGACTCAAACAAGTATTCGGTGCTGAATTTCTTTAAGTAGCTCATTAATTTATGTGGCTATATAAACACAGAATGTCAGACCAAAAAATAGGCACTTGAAGTTGTTTAGCACTCAACGAACTGAAGAGATGTGGATAAAGTTTGCTCAAATCATTTAGTAAAATATATTAGTCATTATATCCGATTTCGAAAAATCTAAATCTAGTACAAGAAACTCCTAAAAATATATTTATACAGAACTAATATGTCAGGGACTCAGGCTTGTAAGTTTGTACACATTTGTAAAGAAAAAAAGTCACATGCATTGTTTAGAAACTTTGAATATAGTAATGTAAGGGTAATTTAAGGCAAATAAAAACAAAAAGAGAAAAACCAATATGGCTATTCATATTTTTTCTAGATGTTAATAATAAGGTGCACGCACATTGCACGTTTGCCGGTTAACATTTATTTTACTTATTAATTTCTTAAAAACATCATTATAAAAATTATAAACATGTTATATTTTGATTTGTTTTGAAAAGTATCATTAATAACAATTATTTATTATGTACTAATATAATAATTTATTATATGTGTTATAATGATTACAACTATTAAGATGTTTTATGAAATATTTCTAAATGAATATTATATTTTATTGGATTTTTTTGTAAGTTTTATTGATTCTATTACTCTTTGTTTTTTCTCTTAACTTTTGTTTGTTTTTGTCTAATTAAGTTAATCATTTTCGTGCAATTAGTAAGAAATATAATTGTAATTTTGATTTTTTTATGAAAAGTTTCAGAAAAATACATAATTTTTACTGTGTAGGTTGTAGTAAATTATATACATTTTACTACCAAATTTAAATTATATTTTTTTGGGTCACTTAATATGTTGGTTGTTTGTTTATCACTTAGTAGCTAAATTCATGTTATAGTTACATATTTGAAGGCAATTTAATAACTTAATAAACCAAGCACTGATACTCTCTTAATTTCATCAATACTAGTCAACATTGCACGCCGTCCCTGCGTGCATATAGTAAATACATTTCATGTATTAAAATATATTATTACAAATAAGAAAATAAAAATATAAACCAACACATCACATTTCAAAAGGAAGAATAAAATAAATAAATATAAGAACCATTTTGGGGATATTATTGGAATAACAAAAACTTGATGTCGTATGTAAGTAATCGCTCTTTGTCAGTAAAAATGAAGTTGTCTTTTGATATTAGTATACATAATAACTAGAAACTATTGCACGTAGTACTTACGCGGATAAGTTTTAAAAAAAATTATTTTATTGAATCTCATAACTTATTCCAGCATCTTAAAATTTATCATTCCCTTACAACTTCACGTAAAAAGACTGTTTGATAATTTTTTCTAGTGCATTAATTATCAATACAGTATTGTACTCAAAATTAAATTAAAAATACATACAACACAAATACTAATATGCTATTTTTATTTCAATTAACAATAAACTTAAAAAAAATGGGAGTAAATTTAATTTTTGAGTACATGGAATTAATTTTTCAAATGAACTTAATTGAATAGAGTTTTGAAGTTGAAAGACATTTTTGGTATTACAGTAATTTGGTGTAGTGGTATAAAAACTTCCATTTTGTGTTTATAAAATCCTTTCTCTTTATAATATTATAGATTAAGTAATTTTCATTAAAATATATAAAGAAATTTATCTCTTTTTATCGACGTTACTTCAATTTTGGCTCAATCAAAATCATTTTTGTACGTTCTTTTACAATCAAAGTAAACTATTTTTAAAACTTAAACAATCAGTTCACAATTATTCTATTATATATTTTTATTATTTTAAATTCAAACTCTGTAAGAAAAATCTTGAGACCTAAATAAGCAAATTTTTTTTAGTACTCTTCCTTTAAAGAAAATATCTAATCACTTATGCTATTAATAAAATACAGGGTAAATTACAGCTACCTCCCCTAATGTTGACATAATTACAAATACTCAATCATTGTTTAAAAAATTATAAATACCCCCCTCAAATTGAAAATAATTATGTAGTCTTTAGACGGAGATGTGAAAAGTACTATTTTACCTTTGTCAATTTTTTTTATTTTTTTCAAATTTTTTTTTAAAAAAATATAAAAAAAATATGAGGGTTATCTATAAATATCCGTAGATAATATTAGTTCATAAAAATATTTTAGAAAATTCCAAAAAAATATATAAAATTATAACTTATAATCCAAAAGGACATTTTGGGCAGTTCACTACAAAAATTGGATAAAAACCTAGGAATAGGCTCGTTGTTAGAACGACATTAAAGTTAGGGGTATTTGTAATTTTTAAAACAAGGAGATACTTGTAATTATGTTAAATTTCAGGGGAGGTGGTTGTAATTTACCCTAAAATATATATATATATATATATATATATATATAACCAAGTAGCAATTATATATCTTACTAATATCTTCAAAATTGCAATTATTCTTTTCTTTTAGTTCAACAATTCTGAGAAAGTGGGGTAGAATTTTGCCTTGCCCTGAAGTTGTTGGAAAAAATTACAAATTTGGTCCCAAAGTATATGGTGGTTTACAATGTTAGTCCCATACTTTTCTGAAATAGTTAATATTAGTCCTACACTTTAGGATAATATTGCAAAGCTAGTCCCACCGTATAAAAATTGCAACTTTTGGGACTAACTTTGCAACATTTTGGGCAAACTTTGGGATTAATTTTGCAACAGTTTGCTAAAATGTGAGACTAATTTGCAATATTTTCTTAAAGTGTGGGACTAATATTGCTACGGTGGGACTAACTTTGCAACATTTTCCTAAAGTATAAAACTAATATTGATTATTTCAAAAAGTATTGGACTACTATTGCAAACCACTCTACATTTTCGTAACGAAACTACAATTTTCTCAAGTTACTGTTTTGGTGACAAAAAAGGTTGTTCATAACTCTAAATTAAAGCATGATAAAGTTACTCTGTCCAGGAGGATATTATTGCCCTGCCTTGGAGAAAAAAATTGCAGAATTTCTAATTTTTTGCATTTTAATTGGCACTAAATTTTGGATATATTTTCCATGTATCCTTCTTTCGATTTGAAGTTGTGTTAATATATGAGAATTATATACTTGTATTATGAGATATGTATGTACTTGTATTTTATTTCTTGTGAGAATATTTGAGAGTTATAATCAGATCGTTTTTGTCTAATTTGAAAAGCATGAGATCAATATTTCAAAACCCCCCTATAGTGAGTGACTAAAAATTGCAAGTTAACGGTGAACCTGTTGTAATTGGCATAATACGTTGTTAATTTACAACAATAATGTTGTCTAAAATATGGATGCAATTACAATGTTAATCTATAGATCAGACTGAGAGAAAAATTGAGAAGCGCTTTGTCCCACATAGAAATATGATGGGAAAAGATGGACATGGTGTATATATGAGGTGTATGTGAGAGTGAGTGTTTTACACTCAATTTTTTTTCATGTTGGAAGTTTATGAACTTCATAAACTCCTCATATTAAGTTCAAAATTCATGAGATGTCTGAGGTGTTATGGAGACTAGAGTGAACATAGGGTTGCCCCACATGCACGTCACCGGCCCCCGCCCGGCTTTAGCTCATGTTTCATTATATATCTTTTTGCAGCAAAAATATTTGCTTTTATCTGGATTAAAAGCAGAAAATTATTTTCAAACTTTTAGTCAAAACCTTGTTTATTGTCATTTAAATTTAGGTTTCAAAAGTCTGAAACAACTGAATTTTTTCAACTTAAAAATTCTGTCTGTTTGTGCTATTTTTAATGTTGGATTTAAATCAGCTTTAATCCTACTTATGGAAGATTTATGCCTGACCAGTTTTAATCCTGTTTATGGCAGATTTATGCCTATTTTAATGGTGGATTAAAGTTGACTATGTGCCTACAAAAGGCTGACCACTTCATACATTCTATACACCAAGATCAAGAACAATATGAAATTCTCTCTAAACTCTCCTCTCCAAGTTTCGGTTCTCTCCTAAAAATTCGAGCTTTGAGATTTTGGTTCTTCTGAGTGTTGTTGGAGGTGTTCTTCGATATAATTGAATACTATTTAGAACTGAACCGTCTTATTTTGGAAGAAGTTGTGTAGTACTTGGTGTATTTGGAACGGGACATATAATTTCTTCAAGGCAAACAGAACATTCATGTGATTCGTTTAGTTCACTGTTTCGGACCGAGAGTTGTTACGATACAACTCTCACTGTAAGTTTTCGGTTTATTTTACCGTAAAACAACATATCTACATGTTTACTGTTTATTTGTTCCAACGTGTTTGTTTGTGTTTTTGGTTTCAAAAACTGTTTACTAAATTTGATTGGATTTTCAAAATGTTACTACGATTGTTATTACTTTTTCCAACAATCTTGAAGAAATTATAGTGTTTTGAAAAGTCGGATTTTGGTCGGAACAAAATCAGTTTTACTTGCTATTTTTGGAAATTCAAATTTGTGTTGTTGTTATTACAATCTGTGTTTGCTATCTGGTCTTAATTATTTAAATAGCCGATGCGGTTTTTATTGCTATTTCGATCACCTCAAAGTCGACTTGTCTGGTATGCCGAAGACGTTTTTCGGCAAGTTTCTCAAATATTGGCAACAACGGATGAAAATTTGATTGACGATGAAGGGATTTTTTCGGTGATTTAGGTGAATAGACCTGAACCAACTGAAATTGATCCCAAAACTGTTGAGATTACGTGTGACGTCCATAGATTTTTATACTTAATTGAGAGGCTAATTGATAATTATTAAAAATAAATAAATTAATTATAAGTTATAGGTAGAAGTTTTAAATATATTAAAACTTGAAGAGACTAAATTGGAGCTTTATAGAATATTTGTGGTCAAATTATATATATAATGAAGTTGAGGACTAAATTCTAATTTTAATAAAAAAAAATTAAAAAACAAGGGGTAAGGATGGAATTGGGAGGACCGGACTCCCAATATTTATCTGTATATGTACTATATTACAAAAAGAAAAAGAAAACACAAACACACACTAATACACACACACAAGAAAAAAAAGACAAGCATCATTCGGCGATGAGTAGGGGTGGCAATCCAACTCGAACCCGACAAAATTCGTCCCGGACCCGCTCCTAATGAGGTGGGTCCGGGTCCAAAAAATTACAGACGGGGCAGGTAACGGGTCCTAAGAATTAGGACCCGGTCGGGTCACGGGCGGGTCCCGGGTTCTTATGGACCCGTCTCGGACCCGCCCTGTTTAGATATATATATATATATTTTTTATTTTATTATGATAGAATAAACACTAACAAAATATTGTATTATTTAATTTATTTATTGTTAGGTACATGTTCAATAGTTGATGAATTAAAAAATTGTCCCACAATATTTCACGATGAGAAAGACGAAAAAGTTATTACTAATGTATAATCAATAATTTAATATGAATTGTTTGAGTTGTTCTATTATGAACAATTTTATTTGTACTTGAAATTATTTTTCGACTTGAATTTGAGTTATATCATGAACAATTAATCTTATTGATATATTAAATTTTATTTTTTTTAATTTGTAGAACAAATAAAAAATAAAAAAAGTTTTAAAAAACCGGGTCTAGCGGGTTAGACCCGCCCCGGCGGGTTTTGTACCGGGGCGGGGCAGGGCGGGTCCCGGGTCCACCCAAACCTGCCCCATACCCGCCCCTAGCGACGAGAGGTAAAATATATTATTTGATTAGTGCATTAATTAAATAAGCTTTATACTACTCGATTTATGATTTAATCTGAAAATTTAATGAAGTTGAGCAATTATTCAAATTAGTGTTCGGGTATATGTTTAATTGAAACGGGGATATTATTACTATCAATAATTAAAATTATTTAATCTATTAGATTTTGCCGTTGTTATAATTGATTTACTCAAATGAATCGAGGTTATTAACCAAAGACATAATTATATGTACTAGTGTCTGAATAATTATTATAATAGTGAAGAATTGATATAAATTAATAGGAATAGTAGAAAATTTATTTGAGAAGTATTAGGAAATTATATTCGATAAATATTGTATATACGAGATTTTTATAATAATTTTATCCATACCTGAATAAATATAGGATATATGGTTTTGTCATTGGGTTGCTATGTATCTTCAAAACACTTGATGATATTTAAGTAATTGTGGATAAACTGACAAAGTAAGCTCATTACTTACCTATACGATAAGGTGATTTTTTGGAGAAATTTTAAGTTGTAATTCTCATACATTGTAAGATTATATGGTGTTTTTATTTCTGCTGTGCCTAATAGAGATCCTTGATGTATTTTATATTTTTGAGATTTTACAAAAGGCAATAAAACGGAGTTATATTTCAGTATACTATTTCATCCTCAAATAGGTGGACACTTGGAAAGGATGATTCAGACCCTGGAAGATATGATAAGAGCTTGTACAATGGAGTTTAAGAAAAAATTAGGGTGATCACCTACCACTGATGGGGTTTATATATAATGATAGATATATTTAGACCCTGGAAGATATGATCGCAAATAGCTTAGCAGTCCTTCACTAACTTCCCTCTATTTCTCAATGCAGAGAATCATGGAATAGGCCTTCCCCACAGTTGGAAGGGGCTCAAGCAACAGAATCTGGTTTTGTACGTGATTATAGGATGCACTGAGCCCCATCAGGAATTGTACGAGTTGACTAGATGTCGTCTGAGCAGCAATTTGCCTGCTAGCGCCACAAGAACAAGATGGGGGTGGGTTGAGGCAAGCCAAATCATCCCACAGCCTTTTGAGCTTGGTGAAGTAAGCGGTTACAGCGGGTTACCTTGAGTGGATGCGGAAATTTCCCTTTGAAAATAATACAGAAGTGGACCATTACTTTCGCCAAAACAACTTTCCAATTCCAGCCATAGATCTCTAGTCGAAGTGGTGTAGATGAATGCCATTACTATGTATTTGTTAATGGAGTTTAACATCCATGACACCATCATATAATCGGCCCTTTGCCACTGCTCGAAAGCCTCAGTGTCTCACCTGGCCTCTCGCATCTCCCATCAATAAACCCTAATTTTGACTTGGCTCCTAGAGCCAGACGAACAGCTCTTCGCTAAGTCATGTAGCTACTTCTATCTAAAGAGACTGAGACCAGACTCATGCCTGGTGATCCCCACCCTGTAATTTCAGAGCCTCTGGCTCCGGGGTATTTTGATTTATGGTGCCTTTACCACCTTCTTCCTTGCCCCCCATGGAAATTTGTCAGAAAACAAGAAGTGAGAAAAGAAAGTCAAGAAATTGTAAAGAATTGGTTAGTGAAAGCAGATCTCAAGAAAATAGGACCAGAGACCATCAATTGATGGCTCTGATACCATGTTTGAAGCGTGGATGTAGTGCGGAGAACAACATTGAAGTGAAACTAAAGGAAGCAGAAGAGGAAACTTTGTAGAGAAAACTCTGTGTAACTTGTATTTCTGTATATGTGAAATAGGCGTGCTAAGCCTACTTAAATAGAGCTAATACATGGCTTCAACTGTTGATAACAAATTAATTGCTCTAAGTAACAAGCCTAACAACTTAATTGTTAACCCTAACCTGGTGACGACTAATAAAAAAACGCAAGAGAGAATACAGGAATTTAAGGCATACAAGAGATTACAAAACGTGCACTCCGTACTTATAAAAGCGCCTTAGGTAAAAGGCGATTTCTACAAGAGTTAGCCAATGTTTGCTTTACTCCATGTGGCTGAGATGATGTGGTTTAGAAATTTGTTTTTTTCCCTCAAAGGTAGTTATATCCCCCCCCCCCCCCCCCAAAGTGTTTTCAGACTTGAGAACACGTCAATTTTTCCTGCAACCGAAAACTTCTCACGTGCTAGCCACGTGTCGTACCCTGTTAAATTAGATTGAAAAAAGTGGATGAGGACCAAAAATACAAATTTTTATAAGTTACTCACTAAAAGTGCTAGTCCCATAACAAATGGGATCAAAAATAAAATGAGTTTAACTTATGGGACCAAAAATACTATTTCTCCTAAATTAAAATACCATAACTTCGTTAGAGAACCTTGCATATGGAAAAAGAATACCATTCGTAACGTTGATCATAAAAAATCCTATTTAAGTACGTACTCAGATACTATCATAGGCTTCTAGGCCAAAACCCTACAGATCATCTCCTTCAATTGAAAAGGCTTTTCGAACTGAAATTAACAAGCTACTAATTTATAAAGATTGCTATTGTAAACAAAGATCTACCCTAAATTGGACTAAAGTATGAAGATATTGATTCCAAATTCTTCTATTTATATGACAACTCTAAAAAACATAGAAATACAATCTTGGACCTTCGAATTGAAAACAATAACTACTTCTCCCCTGCAGCCTAAGTTATCTCGCACCTTGAAGATCATCTTCAGGCCCAATCTATTACCTCTTCCACCCCACCTGATTTTTCTTTTTTAAATGAAAACCTACCCTCTCTGAATTTTGAACAATAGGTTAGCTACTTGAAAGTATAACAGAACAAGTGATTTCGGCTGCAGTCAAATGGATTGAGCCTCTAAAAGTGCCCAGTCCATACGGCCTCAACGGACATTTTACCAAACTTTTTGAACCAATATTAAATCTTCAATAATACCAGTCATTTTTTCAAAAAAGAAATTAATAATTGTTATAAACTTAGAAAAATTCTAAGTTTATTATTAGAATAGGTGATCATGTAGCCAATCTTGGTAGGCGAATTATAACCTATGTCTAAACAATTTCGAGGTTTTAATAAATCGTTAATGAATAAGAAGTGAAATTCATTTGGCATTAACTTTGTTTGTGTTCACTTTATCTACTTTATATAACTGTTCACTACGCAAACAAAGCCCACAGACTGAAAATGCATTTCCGGGACTGGGACTACGCTTGGAGGTAGGTCCATGAAATCAGTTCCGTCGAATCAGTCTGGAAATCTCCAAGTCAAGGAATCTCGAAAGTGGGTACCGAGGTTCCCTTTGAGACTTGCACTAAGCACTGCTGTCGTATTTCATCGACGAATGACGAGGGTCGTCTAAGCAGTGTTAGTGGGTTGGCCTGCTAGGGAGCAACTGACTGAGGTGACTCGCGGGAACCGTCTTATGGAGGACCTTGAGTAGGGTCGTTTAGGTATGACGTATGTTCCCAGTTCCAACGATACAAGTCAAGTCCTTTGACTTGAGGAACTGCTGAGTTTACCTATACATCAAGGCTGTATCTTAGATATGGTGAGAGATTTCCAAGATGCACTTAAGTAGTCATAAGCCATATCTAGTGCAGCTCCGGTGTGCAGAGTGACGGTAGTTTTCAAGAAAGGATCTGTCTCCTGTCAAAAGATGTTGACAATTGTGTCTCACAAATGCTCTGTGTCTTGTCCCTAAAATCTATGGCCACAGTAACTGAACAGAAGAGAAGGTTTCCCTTGCGACGTTTAGTAGAGGACAGACCGACACTTAGGTCCAAAATGGGTACCTGCATTTTCCGTGCCCTAGACCGTAAGTGGTGAAACCGTAGACGGAAGGATAGATGTACTGTAGAGCCTAAATGTTCATCCCCGTATATTCACCTAGTCTATAGTGCCATGGACCGTTGCTAGATGGCCACCCATGGTAACGGGCGGATTCTAGGAATCCAACCAAGTCTAGCTGAAGGTGAACCTAAAGAGTCACACACAATCCGCACACATAAACGTATTTAATTTATAATTAAATATTTGGAGAAGTGGAGCGATTAAATTGGACTTAATCGGGTCCTTATTTTCTTGGGAAGAATTAATTCCTTTTATTGGATAAAAGGGATTTATCTAATAAAACTAGATTTATTAGAAAATTAATTTAATGGGTTTGGAATAAATATTTATAATATTTATTTATTTATTGCCCTTGGAATATTTAAATAGAATTTAAATATTTCATTAAATTAAATTAATGGTTGAGATTAAAAGAGAGAAATCAATGGCTAATATTGGTTTGACCAAAGAAGCTAGATTTAACTAGGATTTAACTAGGTCAAACCCTAGTTGTGGTGGAGTCTTCAAAGTGTAGGAAACTAGAAGAGGAATAGGATTCCTCTTCTATAAATACTCCTTAGCACACACTTTGAAGGAGATAATGATTCTTGAAACACACACACACACACACACACACACTCGTCTCCTCCCTCTCCCTCTCTTGGCCGCGCCTTTCCCTCCTTCCAAGAAAGTGTTTTCTTGTTCTTTTGTTTTAACAATTGAACATTAAAGGAGGATTGATCTCGTTAAGTCAATAACGTTTGATCGATCCGTCCTCTCCAAAATATACTTGCTCTTTCGCTAGCACGAAGATCAAGATACGTGGGCGCATTGCGTGTCACGAATTAGAGGGTCTCCTATACGAGATCTTGGAGCAAATCGGGGAACAACGCGAGTACCGGTTAGAAGACGAAAACGACAATCGGTAGGTTATCGGTTTATGTTTTCGTCCTCTTTTATTTTAGAATCCTATGGCCTCCATGATTGCTATGTATGTTTTATTATTCATGAGATACACCGAACACCCAGGAGTTTCAAGGGCACACCCCTTGAACGTGTTTTAATATATGTTTATGCATGTTTAAATTTTTGTAATTTAAATTATACCGCGCTTCCTCATTCCGCAGTCGGTGGCTGACCGCGCACGCTGTGCGCTCAGGCGAGGTGCGCGTGGATCAATCCACCGGGCGCGCGGCGGGGCGACAGGCGCGGACTCTTTGCTTGCATGCGCGCGGGCGCCAGGCCAACACATCGGGGCGCCTGCGCGCCCGAACGCATGGGCAAGGAAGCCGCGCGTGAGCGCGCGCATGAGGCGACACCACCAGGTGCGCTCGCACGCAGACAACAGAGTCTGCGCCCGCGCGCCCCGATGCGCGTGCGTGCGCGCGGCTCGCGTGCAGGGAGGCAGCGCGCGCCCACGCAGACGATGGAGTCTGTGCGCGCGCACGCAGGCGGCGCGACAGGTTGGCAAGCGTGCGCAGTGCTGCCGACCAGACGCGCGCACGGTCAGGTAGGGGCCTGCGCGCGCAAGGACAGCAGGCTGGGCCTGCTGAGCTGTGTGCGCTGGCAGAGTGCTACCGATGGCGGTGGCCGGTTGACATCATCGTTTTCTCGTTGTTTTAATTTTTTGGATAATTCTGAAAAATTCATTTTATTTAATTTTGCATATTTTCTCTAAAAACATTATTTGGGCGGTTGAATGTATTGGATTTGGAATCCCGGGAATTACTTACCTAAAAATAATGAGGACGGGTCTTCCTAAAGGAGAAAGGTTGTTGCCAACGGTTGTACCATATTTTTCGTACGTAGCTCATTTATTTATCATGGATTCATGTGATTGGTAATCATGGATTATTAGCATGTGCTTATGTTATTGGATCATGTGATTATGTGCGTTTAATGAAATGGATGATCGCGAGCCCTAGACCGAATGTATGGTTTAATTTTATGTTAGGTCTGTGTGCCTCTTTTTTCTTTCTCCTTCTCCTCTTCTAGTTGTCTTGGAATAATAAGGCATTCTTTCTCGCTCCTTATGTACTCCCCCCGTACATATGTAATGAAAGTAGAATAGGAGTGAGAATTTTATTTTTATGCATTTGATGGAAAAGAAGGAAGGTCCACATGGAGAGCCCAGAATGGAGGATCCAAGGCGTTTCCATGAAGAGTTGAAAGAGAAAAGAGACGAAGGCCCATCAGAATGATGATCGGGTTGCTATTAATGTAATAGTGTAGGACCAACCCTATATTGACCATAAATCCACTACGGGCTTACTGGGTCGCATAGGATTCGGGCTCGTGATCATCCAACAGGGGCGTGCTAGGCTTTAATTTTGCATGTGGTTGTTATGATGAATGAATGATTTTCTATTTAGCGTATAACTGCTATGGGATGCAATTTTTATTTACACACTATGGATGAATGTGTTTATATTTATATATGAGATCTCGGTCATTTACAACTCTCACTTGATTGGACCAATGTTCAAATATTAGACTCTAGACAAAGTGGACATGGACTCTAGGAGTTTGTCCATGCCTTCCAATCCATGGCATAGTGAGGAAGCTAATTTAGGTCGATAGCGTGGTCTCACGAGTCGTGGCACGTCTATCGCACTTAAAAGAAGTTGCACTGTGTCATGAACGAAAAGTAGACCACTGTTACCTATCTCACGAGTCGTGGAGGTAGCAGCGGGTCTATGATTCGGTTGATTGGGTTGGGTCTAACGCCCGATTAGCATGATTTCGCTTGGAGTCCTCGGGATCATGTGAAAGGGTGAGGCAGTCATCTTGGGAATCTCGTGGAACGAGAATGGTATGGCATACCTCCCACAGGATTCTTCCCATGCGAATCGTAAAAGCGGGGTATGGGAAAATTCGCTGTGGATCCCAAGCCCACTAGGAAAAGGTTTCCCGAAAACGACGTTTGAGAGTATCGTATTTTCGTATAAATAGTGTGAGAATTAAATGACTAAAGACCAAGCGTTTAATTATTTATCAAAACTTTCGTCTTTTAAATTCTGTTGATCGCGAGTTCTGTTTTTCAAATGTAGATTTAAAATATCTAAGAACCAATTATCAACCACACTTGAGACCAACAAGTTTAATGGAACAAATTACAATGAGCGGTTGTGTAATCTGAGGATAGTCCTAGATTACGAGAACCAAGGCTACGTCATGGACGAGCCTCTACCTAGGACCTTACCGGAAGGATCTACGCTAGAAGAACGTGAGATGTTCGAGACTTGGCAGAAGGATAACCGGAAGGTCCCTAGCATCATACTTGCCTCTATGATGAATGAGATTTAGAAGCAGTATGAAAGGCTAGACGATGTCCCTTCCATTATGGCTCGCCTGAAGGATTGCTATGCAGTCCTGGACCGGCATACTAGGTATGTCGTGACGAAGGCGTTCTTTGGAACTAAAATGACCGAAGGATCCTCTGTACAAGAGCACGGGGTTAAAATGCTTACCCTGGTGGAAAAGCTCGAGGACCTCAAGGCAGGCCTCGATAATGAGACGTACATAGATGTGATCCTTCAGTCTCTCCCACCCTCCTTTGACCAATTTATTGTTAACTACAACATGAACACACTTGAGAAGGGTATTCATGAGTTAATCAATATGTTGGTGCAATACGAGGCAACGACCAAAAAGTCCACGCCGTCGGTATTGTTTAGAGGTGCTTCGACTTCCAAGACGAAAGGCAAGGGTGCCGGACGTTGGAAAAGGAAGAAGGGAAAGGGAAAAGCCGTTAAAGCAGCTAAAAACACTAAGAGTGTTCCCATTGCCAAAGAGGGGAAAGGCAAAGGAAAGGGGAAGGTTGTCTCCAAGCAACAGTCGAGGGCATATGATGTATGTATCAATTGTCGTGAGAAAGGGCATTGGAAGAGGGAGTGCCCCAAACTCCTCTCCAACCAAGGTATTTTTTTGATTAAGGTTAATATGGTTACTAACTCTGCCTCTTGGGTATTAGATACCGGCTGTGGAGCTCACATTTGCAATGATTTGCAGGTGCTGAAAGGAAGCAGAAAACTGGGTAGCGGGGATATGATCCTGAAGCTTGGGAATGGCAAGGCCATCTCGGCAGAAGCAGTAGGATCCGCCACTCTAGTAGTTAGTGATCGTATTAGTATAGAGTTAGAGCAAGTTTATTATGTTCCTAGTATGATTAAAAACATCATTTCCATTTCATTGTTAGACAATAGTGGATATTAGTTTATGATCAATAAAAAATTGCTTTTATTTCATGAGGTGTGGAATTGCTCATCTACTTGGTATACCTAATAATGGGCTCTATATCTTACAACAAACGAACTTCGTTCTAAACGCTCAACACAAACGTAAAATAGATAACAACGGGAACGCACGACTATGGCACGCTAGGCTAGGTCACATATCCCAAGACAAGATGAAGAAATTGGTAAACTCAAAGAACCTAGAGGTAGGGGACTTGAGTGAGGTACCAACTTGTGAATCCTGTCTAAGAGGAAAAATGACCAAGAAGCCCTTTGTAGGACAAAGTAGGCTTGCCACAGGTCTGTTAGACCTGGTCCATACAGACGTATGTGGACCACTAAGGACGCAGGCCCGAGGTGGATTCTCCCACTTCATAACCTTCATCGATGATCATTCACGGTATGGTTATGTATACCTGATGAGGTACATGTCTGAAGCTCTTGAGAGGTTTAAAGAATTCAGACTTGAAGTTGAGAATCAAACCGGCTGCAAAATTAAAGTCCTACGGTCAGACCGAGGCGGAGAGTACCTTAGTACTGAGTTCCTTGATTATCTTAAAGAAAATGGTATAATATTTGAATGGACACCTCCCGGGACACCACAGTTGGATGGTGTCTCTGAAAGGAGGAATCGAACCCTGTTAGACATGGTTCGATCCATGATGAGTTTTATCAAATTGCCCTTGTCCTTTTGGGGCTACGCATTGGAGACTACGGCCAAGTTATTAAATTTGGCGCCAACCAGTGTATTGACCCAAACGCCATATGAAATATGGCACGGCAAGCCTGCGTCCTACATGAAGGACAAGCGGATCCGCCCGGGAGCGCGAGCGGAAGCGAGAAAGCGTGGAAAGTGCGTAAATTTAAATCAAATTCAAAATACGCGAATCCCAAGGGGTGTACCCTTGGGTGCTCAACCGGGCGTTCGATGTAGGATGTGTAAATATTAAAACATATATTTAAACACATAGGGCATAGATATATAAATGGAATCAATCAAAGCGTAATAAACCGTTACCTTTGATTGTTTAGCGTATGCTCCCGGCTACTAGCGTTGTTCCTTCTCCGGAATGCTCACGAAATCCAAACGTATGGATTCTCCAAAGGTGATCCACACCACACCGGAAGAAACACACGTTCTTCTTGCTAGAAAAGAACGGGTTTAGGAAGGAATCGGTTTAAGAGAAGAACACTATGAATTAGTGTTCTCTTAAACTTACTTTGTTCTTCTTCTTGATTCAAAATCAAGTGAAGAACACAAGTGTAAGAGAGGGAGGGAGCACGAAAATTGAGAGAGAGGAGAGGATTTTTGTCTTCTCTTTTTCCTAGAAAAAGATGAATAATGAATCACTTATGCTAGGTGTTGTATATTCTAATATATATACATAATTAATGTGATTATTGGAATGTGTCTAGGTTCATCCAAGGATGTCTAGATTCATTCCAATCAATCACCATCAATTCTTCAATCAAGCCTACCAAAATTTATGGTATGATCAAATCATACCAAAAGGGAAGAGCTTGATTGGAGTTGATTTGACTCTTTCCAAAAGAGATAAGTCAACATACCACCTAGCATGAAACATGGCTGATTTTGCTTCCTCCAAGGGAGCATGTCGGCTATATTTAATTAAGGGAAGAAGTCCAACTTCTTCCTATTCCAAATTAGGAATTATTTCTCCTCTCGGGTATAATTTAACGGACCGGGTTTTATCGTAATCCAATTACGACGATCCCAATATTAAATTCAATTTAATGTCCACTCAAATTATTCCCGTTGATCTTTTAATCCAATTAAAAGATCCAACGTCTCAACATCTCAACTTTCCATATTTAATCGAAAATCCAATTTACCGATTAAATGAAAGCCCGATACAATATCGGCCCGTCCATCCAATGGACTTTCCCTTAAGTAATCCAATTACTTATTTTATCCTTCGAGATTGACTCCAAGTCGATCTCTCAACCTCCTCGGTGATTTGTGTGTGACCCTTTAGGTTCACCCTCAGCTAGACTTGGGCCCGTGTCCCACAAGGGCCCGTTACCATGGGTGGCCGTCTAGCAACGGTCCATGGCACTAGAGACTAGGTGAATTGGCGTGAACATTTAGGCGCCGATTCCGTACGGGTACGATCCTTCCGTCTACCGTCTCCCGGCCTTAGTCTAGGGTATGGAATTAGGCGTCGGTTCCCATCCTTGACTAGGCATCTATGCTTAATACTCGAGACTACGTATGCTTCATTGCATCGACACAGGAAACCATTCCCTGTTCGACCAACCACTGTGGCCACAGCTTCAAACAGCATGTATGTGTCTCCGAGTGCATAGGAGATACCTCTGTCACATACTGACAGGGGACGGATCCTCTTCTTGGAATGCACCGTCCTCGCTACACATTTTGACTGCACTGGACAAGGCTTATAATGATCATCTTACAGAATGATCACCTCTCGCCAGATCCAAGATACAGCCGTCCTGTGCACGTGACTGCCATGATTCCTCAAGTCTGAGGATTACTCCCGTACTATCGGAACCGGGGAATCCAATCATACCGACCAAGCCTCCAAGGCTTCCATATGATGATCCCCGCGAGTCAGTCCAGTCGGCTCGACCCCAGTCGACCAACCCATCAAGATCGTGTAGGCGTCCCACGCCTGTCGCCGATGAAACACGGCACTCATCCAATAAACACGACTCTTGATGCAAGTCTCAATAGGACTCTCGATGCCCTGTCTCGATGTCCTCGACTTGGAACGTTTCAGACCCAACTCTTAATCAGTTGGTTTCATGACCACCATCCAATGCGTGGCCCAACTGCACGAGTTGTTATCCATGGTCTGTGGGCTTTGTTGCGATATAAGTTAAACACCATTTTAACAAATGTAAGATGAGCGCAACAAAGAAGGTACCATTGGTGACGAATACTCATCTTATTCATCACATAATAATATTACATTCACATCAAGTTGTCGGATAGGTTACAAATTGCCAAACCTATTGGCTTTCTGGTCACCTATTCCAACAATCTCCCACTTGACCTAAAGCCAATCACCCATTGACCTCGAACCTCTTATTCAGATGGTGAGTATGGGCAACTTGCGACATGGGCTTAGCAAGTGGATCTGCTATGTTTTCTGCGGAGCTGACTCGGTCCAATCGAACGTCAGTCCTACTATCCATCTCTCTAAGAGATGGTAGCGTCTAAGAATATGCTTGGATCGTGATGAGATCTCGGTTCCTTTGCTAGCGCTATCGTCCCGTTGTTATCATAAAAGATAATTACAGGCTTAGCAATGCTAGGTACTACATCCAACCCTTGGATGTAGCTCATCAACCAAACCACTCCTTAGCAGCTTCCAAAGCCGCTATGTATTCAAAACTCTATCGTGGAGTCCGCCGTGGTAGCCTACTTGGAACCCTTCCAAGTAACCACGCCACCATATAGTCTAAATACAAAAACCGAATTGAGACTTGGCATCTTCGTCATCCGACTGGAAGCTAGTGTCGCTATTAGCCTTCCAGTATCAACTCTCCACCACCGTAGATTAAGAACATGTCCTTAGTCCTTTTTAGGTACTTCAGGATAGTCTTGACTGCACTCCAGTGTGCCTTCCCGGCACACGACTGATATCGACTAGTTACGCTCAAAGCGAAAGCTACATCAAGTCTAGTGCACTGAACAACATACTGTATGCTGCCTACGGCTGAAGCATAGGGGATGTCCAACATCCGTTTAAGCTCCTCATCAGTCTTAGGAGACTGCTTCTTGGATAACTTAATTCCATGCCTCATTGGAAGGAATCCTCGTTTTGAGTTCTCCATCTTGAATCTCTTCAAGACTTTCTCAATGTACGAGGACTGGGCCATTCCTAACATCCTTTTAGATCTATCCCTGTAGATCTTGATGCCAAGGATGTAGGATGCCTCGCCCATATCCTTCATGGAGAATTGTGTTGACAACCAAGCTTTAGTGGTACCCAACATCTTAGCATCATTCCCAATGAGCAAGATGTCATCCACGTAAAGCACCAAAAACGCAACTGAGCTCCCACTGATCTTCTTGTATACACAAGGATCGGACTCATTCTTGATGAAATCATATCCCCGTATGACTTCATCAAAACGTATGTTCCAGCTTCGGGAAGCTTGTTTGAGGCCATAGATGGACCTTTGGAGACGGCAGACCTTCTGCTCTTCTCCAACAGTTGTGAAACCTTCCGGTTGATCCATATAGATCTCTTCCTCTACGAAATCGTTGAGGAAAGCCGTTTTCACGTCCATTTACCATATTTCATAGTCATACCATGCTGCTATGGCAAGCAGTATCCGAATGGACTTGGCCATTGCTACAGCGAGTAGGTTTCCTCAAAATCGACCCCGGGTCGCTGAGTGTAACCTTTCGCCACAAGCCTGGCCTTGAAGGTTGTAACCTCCCTGTCAGCTCCAAGCTTACGTTTGTAGACCCATTTACACCCTACGGGTTTAACCCCTTTGGGTGGATCTACTAGGGTCCAAACCTTGTTTGTACCCATCGAGTCCACCTCGGATTTCATGGCCTCAAGCCACTTGTCCGAATCGATGTCCGACATCGCTTCTCCGTATGTCTTTGGATCATTATCCAACTGACCGGTCAGGCCCAGAAATCCATACCTATCAGGTGCATGGGATACTCTGGCCGACCTACGGAGGACTGGAACAATATCAATGGGAACCACTGGCTCAGATGTCACTGCCGCCTCATGGGGTACCTCACTTGATTCCTCAAGGAGTACCTCATCGCATCGACTATCCGATGGAAAACCTTTTTCCAAGAACACTGCGTTTCGCGAGACAAAAACCTTTTGCTCGGAGGGATCATAGAAATAATACCCCGCAGTTTCTTTCGGATAGCCGATAAACCTGCATAAACTAGACCTCGAGTCCAGTTTATCTCCCACTAATCTCTTGACATATGCGGGGCAACCCCACACTTTCAAGTATTTGTAGGAGGCAGGCTTGCCATGCCATATCTCATATGGCGTCTGGGATACCCTTTTAGATGGCGCCAAGTTCAAAACTTTGGCCGCCGTCTCAAGAGCGTATCCCCAGAAGGAAAGGGGTAGTTCGGTAAAACTCATCATGGATCGGACCATGTCCAACAGGGTCCGATTCCTCCTTTCAGACACACCATTAAGCTGCGGTGTTCCAGGAGGGGTCCACTGAGAGAGAATCCCATTCTCTTTTAGATAATCAGTAAACTCACCACTCAAATACTCTCCACCTCGGTCCGACCGAAGGGCTTTGATCTTTCGACCGGTTTGGTTCTCTACTTCAAGTCTGTATTCTTTAAACCTTCCAAAGGCTTCAGACTTGTACCTCATCAGGTAAACATAACCATACCGTGAGTGATCATCGGTAAAGGTTATGAAGTACGAGTACCCACCTCTAGCCTGAGTATTTAGTGGACCACAGACATCTGTATGGATCAAATCCAACAGACCACTGGCTAGCGTACTTTGTCCAACAAAGGGTTTCTTCATCATCTTTCCCTTTAGACAGGATTCGCAGGTCGGTAGGTTGTCCAAATCGTCTATTTCTAGACTCTTTGAGTCCACCAACCTTCTTATCCTATCTTTAGAGATATGACCTAACCTCGCATGCCATATCTGTGCGTTATTATGATCATCACGTTTTCGTTTGTGTTCTGCAGTCATAATCCAATTAGACTGTTGAAGTATGTACAGACCGTTGACCAATGTACCAAGCAAATGAGAAATACCATCTTTGATAATGAAAAAACCGTTTTTATTGATGGTAAATTCATATCCCTCCTTATCAAGGACCGGGATGGAAACAATATTTTTAATCATGCTAGGTACATAGAAACAGTCATTCAGTACAATCCTAACATGACTACTAATGGCTAACTCTAGTGATCCTACGGCCTCCGCAGCAACGGCCTTGCCATCGCCTAGCCTCAGGATCATCTCATCCTTGGTTAGCCTTCTGCTTCTTTGCAGTGCCTGCAAATCATTGCAGATGTGAGCACCACACCCGGTATCCAATACCCATGAAGCAGAATTAGTAATCATATTAACTTCAACCACAAACACACCTGGGTTGGAGAGGAGTTGTGGGCACTCCCTCTTCCAATGCCCTTTCCCTTGGCAATGCATGCAGACATCATTTGCCTTGGACCGCTGAGAACCTCGGGCCTTCCCTTTCCCTTTGCTCGGTCCAACCGGAGCAACAGGGACGCCCGGAGCGCGAGCAGGGGCCGCAAACGTCTTCCCTTCGCCCTTCTTCCTCTTCCAGCGTCCGGCCCTCTTGCCATTCGCCTTGGAGGTCGAAGCCTCTCCTATCAATACCGCCGGCGCCGACTTGTGGGCCGTTGCCTCGTATTGGACCAGCATGTTGATCAACTCATGAATAGACTTCTCAAGTCCGTTCATGTTATAGTTTACAATAAACGGGTCATAGGATGGAGGAAGCGACTGGAGGATTACGTCAATGTACGTGTCATTGTTAAGCCCAGCTTTAAGGTCCTCGAGTTTCTCCACTAGGGAGAGCATCTTGACCCTATGACTCTGTACAGACGCTCCTTCAGCGAGCTTGGTGCCAAAGAATGCTTTTGTGGCGGCATATCTAATATGCCTATCCGGAACCGCATAAACCTCGTTCATGCGGAGCATTATGGCGGAGACGTTGTCCAGCCTCTCATACTGCTTCTGGATGTCGTTAGACATCCAAGCCAGTATGATACTGCGTACTTTCCGGTTGTCCTCATGCCATTTCTCGAACGTCAAACGTTCTTCACGCATGGACCCCTCCGGTAAGTCGCTCGGTGGCGGCTCGTCCAAGACGTAGCCTTGGTTCTCGAAACTGAGGACAATCCTCAGGTTTCTCAGCCAGTCCGAGTAGTTCGTTCCGTTGAATTTGTTAGTCTCAAGAATCATGGTTAACGGGTTCTTAGACATATCTACATTAATGAAAATGTAAAGCAGAAATTAGCAGATGATGGTAATATTATTGTTCAAGTTGAAGACTTGGTCTTTTAGTCTTTAACCCTCCCACTATTTATACGAAAGTCCGCCACTCTCAAGCGGAGTTTCGGGAAACCATTTCCTAGTGGGCTTGGGATCCACAAGCGTAATCTCCATGCCCCGCTTTTACGATTCACATGACGAAGACCTCGTGGGAGATATCTAATATCATTCTCATCCAATGAGATTCCCAAGATATTTTGCCTCACCTATTCGCATGGTTCCGAGGACTCCAAGCGAACCATGTTACTCAGTGTTAGGCCCGACCCATCAACCAAATCATGCCTCAAACTGTCGCCCTCCACGACTCGTGAGACAGGGAAACAGCGAGCGCAGTCTTTTTGTTCACAACAATAGTGCAGCTTTCCCCTAGTCCAAGTGTGCCACGACTCGTGAGACCACACTTGGGTAGTGGTAGCTTCCTCACCACATTGCTGTGGATGGAAGGCTCGGACAGACCAAAATACCATTTTGATCCAAGTCCGTTCTGGGCCAAATATTTAATTTGGTCCAACCAAATGAGAGTTTGTGTGTGACCGAGACCTCATCACATTATTGTGTTTTAGCATGCATAAATATCCAATATTTAAAGCGACAAATAAATACGTCGCATGCAGAAAACATAGCATACCCCTGTTAGGATGATCACAAGCCCAACCTATGCGACCCACTGAGCCCGCAGTGAGTCTATGGTCTGTCTAGGGTGGTCCTAAATTATTACAATAATAATAAACCCATTGTCATTCCAATGGGCCTTGAAGTGCTTCTTGTTTCATGCCTTGATGCTCCTCCTTGAGGTCTCCGACTCCAATTGCTTGTTAAAATTGAAACCTCACCAATCCTATCTACTCTCATTACAACTGAAAGTAATACATTGGTAATAAGGAAAACAAGCCTTAACATCATGAGGCTGAAAATACGGGAGATGATAGTCCCAAGAACAAGAGGCACGCAGGCCCCACCCAACAGAAAATAAATAAACATTCATTCATCCATACACAAGGTCTAGGGCTTTGTGATCATCCCATGTTGATTCCATCAACTCACATAACATAATTATTCCAAATAATCATGCATAAATAACCAATGGATATTCCAAATATCCAAGTGATGTCCAACATCACAAAAGCATAAATATATAAATAATATGCAAAATTCAAATTTTAAATTTAATGGACATTTTACACAATGCATCCAATGCATGCATTAATCCCAAATTAATTAAGCAAATTTAATTCAAGGAATAATCCAATTATCCCAAAATCAAAAATGCAAAATTAATATATTTTCAGAATATTGTGCAGAAAATACAGACAATCGAATTTTCCGGAAAAAGTCGAAAAACGGCACAAAACGGCCCAGCCGTTGTGCTGGCCGGCCGCCCGCGCGCACAGGGCAGCGCGCGCGCGCGCGCAGGCAGCAAGCCTGCGAGCCCTGCGCGCGCTGGCTCTCGGCCAGCAGCGGCCGGCTGCGCACAGCGCGCCCGCGCCCGCCTGCGCGCGGCCACTGCCGGCCCGACCAAATTTTTTTTTTTTTTCAAAACTGTTTCAGCACAATAAAATTAATATTATTCTGAAAATAAGCATGCAATTTTAGATCCAATCTAACAAAATTAAGCATGCCAAAAGTCCATTAAATCCAAACAATTGAATCATCATATTATTCACATATTTATGTAATCTAACATGCCAATAAAGCCATTTAAAAGCAAGTAGATCATGCCAAACACATAGATCTATGCCCCTTACATCGAACCGGGCTCTGATACCACTTGAAGGACAAGCGGATCCGCCCGGGAGCGCGAGCGGAAGCGAGAAAGCGTGGAAAGTGCGTAAATTTAAATAAAATTCAAAATACGCGAATCCCAAGGGGTGTACCCTTGGGTGCTCAACCGGGCGTTCGATGTAGGATGTGTAAATATTAAAACATATATTTAAACACATAGGGCATAGATATATAAATGGAATCAATCAAAGCGTAATAAACCGTTACCTTTGATTGTTTAGCGTATGCTCCCGGCTACTAGCGTTGTTCCTTCTCCGGAATGCTCACGAAATCCAAACGTATGGATTCTCCAAAGGTGATCCACACCACACCGGAAGAAACACACGTTCTTCTTGCTAGAAAAGAACGGGTTTAGGAAGGAATCGGTTTAAGAGAAGAACACTATGAATTAGTGTTCTGTTAAACTTACTTTGTTCTTCTTCTTGATTCAAAATCAAGTGAAGAACACAAGTGTAAGAGAGGGAGGGAGCACGAAAATTGAGAGAGAGGAGAGGATTTTTGTCTTCTCTTTTTCCTAGAAAAAGATGAATAATGAATCACTTATGCTAGGTGTTGTATATTCTAATATATATACATAATTAATGTGATTATTGGAATGTGTCTAGGTTCATCCAAGGATGTCTAGATTCATTCCAATCAATCACCATCAATTCTTCAATCAAGCCTACCAAAATTTATGGTATGATCAAATCATACCAAAAGGGAAGAGCTTGATTGGAGTTGATTTGTCTCTTTCCAAAAGAGACAAGTCAACATACCACCTAGCATGAAACATGGCTGATTTTGCTTCCTCCAAGGGAGCATGTCGGCCATATTTAATTAAGGGAAGAAGTCCAACTTCTTCCTATTCCAAATTAGGAATTATTTCTCCTCTCGGGTATAATTTAACGGATCGGGTTTTATCGTAATCCAATTACGACGATCCCAATATTAAATTCAATTTAATGTCCACTCAAATTATTCCCGTTGATCTTTTAATCCAATTAAAAGATCCAACGTCTCAACATCTCAACTTTCCATATTTAATCGAAAATCCAATTTACCGATTAAATGAAAGCCCGATACAATATCGGCCCGTCCATCCAATGGACTTTCCCTTAAGTAATCCAATTACTTATTTTATCCTTCGAGATTGACTCCAAGTCGATCTCTCAACCTCCTCGGTGATTTGTGTGTGACCCTTTAGGTTCACCCTCAGCTAGACTTGGGCCCGTGTCCCACAAGGGCCCGTTACCATGGGTGGCCGTCTAGCAACGGTCCATGGCACTAGAGACTAGGTGAATTGGCGTGAACATTTAGGCGCCGATTCCGTACGGGTACGATCCTTCCGTCTACCGTCTCCCGGCCTTAGTCTAGGGTATGGAATTGGGCGTCGGTTCCCATCCTTGACTAGGCATCTATGCTTAATACTCGAGACTACGTATGCTTCATTGCATCGACACAGGAAACCATTCCCTGTTCGACCAATCACTGTGGCCACAGCTTCAAACAGCATGTATGTGTCTCCGAGTGCATAGGAGATACCTCTGTCACATACTGACAGGGGGACGGATCCTCTTCTTGGAATGCACCGTCCTCGCTACACATTTTGACTGCACTGGACAAGGCTTATAATGATCATCTTACAGAATGATCACCTCTCGCCAGATCCAAGATACAGCCGTTCTGTGCACGTGACTGCCATGATTCCTCAAGTCTGAGGATTACTCCCGTACTATCGGAACCGGGGAATCCAATCATACCGACCAAGCCTCCAAGGCTTCCATATGATGATCCCCGCGAGTCAGTCCAGTCGGCTCGACCCCAGTCGACCAACCCATCAAGATCGTGTAGGCGTCCCACGCCTGTCGCCGATGAAACACGGCACTCATCCAATGAACACGACTCTTGACGCAAGTCTCAATAGGACTCTCGATGCCCTATCTCGAGGTCCTCGACTTGGAACGTTTCAGACCCAACTCTTAATCAGTTGGTTTCATGACCACCATCCAATGCGTGGCCCAACTGCACGAGTTGTTATCCATGGTCTGTGGGCTTTGTTGCGATATAAGTTAAATACCATTTTAACAAATGTAAGATGAGCGCAACAAAGAAGGTACCATTGGTGACGAACACTCATCTTATTCATCACATAATAATATTACATTCACATCAAGTTGTCGGATAGGTTACAAATTGCCAAACCTATTGGCTTTCTGGTCACCTATTCCAACAGTTTCTGGTGCTTTACGTGGATGACATCTTGCTCATTGGGAATGATGCTAAGATGTTGGGTACCACTAAAGCTTGGTTGTCAACGCAATTCTCCATGAAGGATATGGGCAAGACATCCTACATCCTTGGCATCAAGATCTACAGGGTTAGATCTAAAAGGATGTTAGGGATGGCCCAGTCCTCGTACATTGAGAAAGTCTTAAAGAGATTCAAGATGGAGAACTCAAAACGAGGATTCCTTCCTATGAGGCATGGAATTAAGTTATCCAAGAAGCAGTCTCCTAAGAATGATAAGGAGCTTAAAAGGATGTTGGACATCCCCTATGCTTCAGCCGTAGGCAGCATACCGTATGATGTTCAGTGCACTAGACCTGATGTGGCTTTCGCTTTGAGCGTAACTAGCCGATATCAGTCGTGTGCCGGGGAGGCACACTGGAGTGCAGTCAAGACTATGCTAAAGTACCAGAAAAGGACCAAGGACATGTTCTTGATCTACAGCAGTGGAGAGTTGATACTTGAAGGCTATAGCGACGCTAGCTTCCAGTCGGATGACGATGATGCCAAGTCTCAGTCTGGTTATGTGTTCAAACTAAATGATGGCGTGGTTACTTGGAAGAGTTCCAAGTAGGCTACCACGGCGGACTCCACCATAGAGTTTTTGAATACATAGCGGCTTTGGAAGCTGCTAAGGAGTGGTTTCGTTGATGTGCTACATCCAAGGGTTGGATGTAGTACCTAGCATTGCTAAGCCTATAATTATCTTTTATAATAACAAACGGGGTGATAGCGCTAGCAAAGGAATCGAGATCTCATCACGATCCAAGCATATTCTTAGACCCTACCATCTGCTTAGAGAGATGAATAGCAGGAGTGACGTTTGGTTGGACCGAGTCAGCTCCGCAGAAAACATAGCAGATCCACTTGCTAAGCCCATGTCGCAAGTTGCCCACACTCAACATCTGAATAAGAGGTTTGAGGTCGATGGGTGATTGGCTTTAGGTCAAGTGGGAGATTGTTGGAATAGGTGACCAGAAAGCCAATAGGTTTGGCAATTTGTAACCTATTCGACAACTTGATGTAGATGTAATATTATTATGTGATGAATAAGATGAGTGTTCGTCACCAATGGTACCTTCTTTGTTGCGCTCATCTTACATCTATTAAAATGGTGTTTAACTTATATCGCAACAAAGCCCACAGACCATGAATAACAACTCGTGCAGTTGGGCCACGCATTGGATGGTGGTCATGAAACCAACTGATTAAGAGTTGGGTCTGAAACGTTCCAAGTCGAGGACCTCGAGACAGGGCATCGAGAGTCCTATTGAGACTTGCGTCAAGAGTCGTGTTCATTGGATGAGTGTCGTGTTTCATCGGCGACAGGCGTGGCACGCCTACACGATCTTGATGGGTTGGTCGACTGCGGTCGAGCCGACTGGACTGACTCGCGGGGATCATCATATGGAAGCCTTGGAGGCTTGGTCGGTATGATTGGTTTTCCCCAGTTCCGATAGTACGAGAGTAATCCTCAGACTTGAGGAATCATGGCAATCGCGTGCACAGGACGGCTGTATCTTAGATCTGGCGAAAGGTAATCATTCTGTAAGATGATTATCATAAGCCTTGTCCAGTGAAGTCGAAATGTGTAGCGAGGACGATGGATTCCAAGAAGAGGATCCGTCCCCTGTCAGTATGTGACAGAGGTATCTCCTATGCACTCGGAGACACGTTCATGCTGTTTGAAGCTGTGGCCACAGTGGTTGGTCGAACAGGAAATGGTTTCCTGTGTCGACGCAATGAAGCATACGTGGTCTCGAGTATTAAGCATAGATGCCTAGTCAAGGTTGGGAACCGACGCCCAATTCCATACCCTAGACTAAGGCCGGGAGACGGTAGACGGAAGGATCGTACCCGTACGGAATCGGCGCCTAAATGTTCACGCTAATGCACCTAGTCTCTAGTGCCATGGACCGTTGCTAGACGGCCACCCATGGTAACGGGCCCTTGTGGAACACGGGCCCAAGTCTAGCTGAGAGTGAACCTAAAGGGTCACACACAAATCACCAAGGAGGTTGAGAGATCGACTTGGAGTCAATCTCGAAGGATAAAATAGGTAATTGGATTACTTAAGGGAAAATCCATTGGATGGACGGGCCGATATTGTATCGGGCTTCCGTTTAATCGGTAAATTGGATTTTCGATTAAATATGGAAGGTTGAGACGTTGGATCTTTTAATTGTATTAAAATATCAACGGGAATAATTTAAATGGACATTAAATTGAATTTAATGTTGGATTCGTCGTAATTGGATTACGATAAAACCCGGTCCGTTAAATTATACCCGAGAGGAGAAATAATTCCTATTTTGGAATAGGAAGAAGTTGGACTTCTTCCCTTAATTAAACATGGCCGACATGCTCCCTTGGAGGAAGCAAAATCAGCCATGTTTCATGCTAGGTGGTATGTTGACTTATCTCTTTTGGAAAGAGACAAATCAACTCCAATCAAGCTCTTCCCTTTTGGTATGATTTGATCATACCATAAATTTTAGTAGGCTTGATTGAAGAATTGATGGTGATTGATTGGAATGAATCTAGACATCCTTGGATGAACCTAGACACATTCCAATAATCACATTAATTATGTATATATATTAGAATATACAACACCAGGCATAAGTGATTCATTATTCATCTTTTTCTAGGAAAAAGAGAAGACAAAAATCCTCTCCTCTCTCTCAAACTCTCGGCCTCTCTCCCTCTCTTACACTTGTGTTCTTCACTTGATTTTGAATCAAGAAGAAGAACAAAGTAAGTTTAAGAGAGCACTAATTCATAGTATTCTTCTCTTAAACCGATTCCTTCTTAAACCCGTTCTTTTCTAGCAAGAAGAACGTGTGTTTCTTCCAGTGTGGTGTGGATCACCTTTGGAGAATCCATACGTTTGGATTTCGTGAGCATTCCGGAGAAGGAACAACGCTAGTAGCCGGGAGCATACGCTAAATAATCAAAGGTAACGGTTTTACTACGCTTTGATTGATCTAATATACATCTATGCCCTATGTGTTTAAATATATATTTCTAATATTTACACATCCTACATCGAACGCCCGGTTGAGCACCCAAGGGTACACCCTTGGGATTCGTTTATTTAAATTAGATTTAAATTTACGCACAATTTCTCGCTTTCTCGCTTCCTCTCGCGCTCCCGGGCGGATCCGCTTGTCCTTCAGAAGGACGGCCTCAGGTGAGGCCAGCCTCAGTACCTGAACCGCCAGCTCCTATATAGTCAGCGCCCACAGTCACCACTGACGTTCCCATTCTCCGTACGTCAACTAGAGAGTCTCGACCTCTGGTCAGATATGGCTTTCTAAATACGACCAATCTGCTGGATAAGGATCCTAAGACATACGGGGAAGTGATGTCTGACATCGGCTCCGGGAAATGGCTTGAGGCCATGAAAATCGAAAATGGACTCCATGAGCGAGAACCAAGTCTGGAGACTTCTAGACCCACCGAAAGGGGTTAAGCCAGTTGGTTGTAAGTGGGTCTATAAGCGCAAACTTTGCGTTGATGGAGAAGTCAAAACCTTTAAGGCTAGGCTAGTAGCTAAAGGGTACACTCAACGACCCAGGGTCGATTTTGAGGACACCTACTCGCCAGTAGCCATGGCTAAGTCCATTCGGATCCTGCCTGCCATAGCAGCATGGTATGACTATGAGATATGGCAGATGGACGTGAAAACGGCCTTCCTCAATGGTTTCATTGAGGAAGAGATCTACACGGATCAGCCGGAGGATTTCACGGTCACTGGAGAATAACAGAAGGTCTATTGTCTCGAGAAGTCCATCTATGGCCTCAAACAAGCATCCCGAAGTTGGAACATTCGCTTTGATGAAGTAATACGGGGTTATGATTTCATCAAAAATGAATCCGACCCTTGTGTATACAAGAAGGTCAGTGGGAGCTCTATAGTGTTCCTAGTGCTTTATGTGGATGACATTCTACTCATAGGAAATGGCATTAGAATGTTGGGTGACACAAAAGCGTGGTTATCAACTCAGTTTTCTATGAAGGATTTGGGTGAAGCCTCCTACATTCTAGGCATCCAGATTGTCAGGGACAGATCTAAAAGAATGTTAGGACTCACCAAAAACTCGTATATGGAAAAAGTCCTGAAAAGGTTTCGGATGGACAACTCCAAACGAGGATTCCTTCCCATAAGGCATGGGATCAAGTTATCCAAGAAACAGTCCCCGTAGACTGATGAGGAACTTGAAAGGATGAAAATCATCCCCTATGCTTCTGCCGTAGGAAGCATCCAATATGCGGTCCACTGCACCAGGCCTGACATTGCTTACGCTTTGAGTGTAACGAGCAGATATCAGTCTTGTGCAGGAGAGGCACATTGGAATGCAGTTAAAGGCATCCTTAAGTACCTGAGGAGGACTAAGGAAATGTTCTTGGTCTATGGCAATGGAGAACTGATCCTGCAAGGCTATACCGATGCTAGCTTCCAGGCTGATGACGATGATGCCAAGTCTCAATCGGGTTATGTATTCAAGCTCAATGGAGGAGTAGTGGCTTGGAAAAGTTTCAAGCAAGCAACCACTGCTGATTCTACCATTGAGGCCGAATACATAGCTGCTTCAGAAGCAGCCAAAGAAGAGTTTTGGATGAGAAACTACATCCAAGAGTTGGGTGTGGTGCCTAGCATCTCCGAGCCCGTTGTCATCTTTTGTGATAACAACGGAGCAATAGCGCAAGCAAAAGAACCGAGATCTCATCACCGTTCCAAACACATTATTAGACAGTACCACCTTCTAAGAGAAATGGTAGGAAGAGGTGACGTTTCGATGGACCGAGTCAACTCAGCAGACAACACAGCAGATCCGCTGACAAAGCCTATGTCGCAGAGCGCTCATACGCAACATCTTGAGAAGATGGGGATTAGGTATATGGGCGATTGGCTTTAAGGTCAAGTGGGAGATTGTTAGAATAGGTGACCATGTAGCCAATCTTGGTAGGCGAATTGTAACTTATGTCTGAACAATTTCGAGTTTTAATAAATCGTTAATGAATAAGAAGTGAAATTCATTTGGCATTAACTTTGTTTGTGTTCACTTTATCTGCTTCATATAACTGTTCACTACGCAAACAAAAGCCGACAGACTGAAAATGCATTTCCGGGACTGGGACTACGCTTGGAGGTAGGTCCATGAAATCAATTCCGCCGAATCAGTCTGAAAATCTCCAAGTCAAGGAATCTCGAAAGTGGGTACCGAGATTCCCTTTGAGACTTGCACTAAGCATCTGCTATCGTATTTCATCGATGGGTGACGAGGGTCGTCTAAGCAGTGTTAGTGGGTTGGCCTGCTAGGGAGCAGCTGACTGAGGTGACTGGCGGGAACCGTCTTACGGATGACCTTGAGTAGGGTCGGTTAGGTATGACGTATGTTCCCGGTTCCAACGATACAGGTCAAGTCCTTTGACTTGAGGAACTGCTGAGTTTACCTGTACATTAGGGTTGTATCTTAGATATGGTGAGAGATTTCCAAGATGCACTTGAATAGTCATAAGCCATATCTAGTGCAGCTCCGGTGTGCATGGTGACAGTAGTTTCCAAGAAAGGATCTGTCTCCTGTCAAAAGATGTTGACAGTTGTGTCTCACAAATGCTCTGTGTCTTGTCCCTAAAATTTGTGGCCACAGTAACTGAACAGAAGAGAAGGTTTCCCTTGCGGCGTTTAGTAGAGGACAGACCGACACTTAGGTCCAAAATAGGTACCTGCATTTCCGTGCCCTAGACCCTAAGTGGTGAAATCATAGACGGAAGGATAGATGTACTGTAGAGCCTAAATGTTCATCCCCGTATATTCACCTAGTCTCTAGTGCCATGGACCATTGCTAGATGGCCACCCATGATAACGGGCGGATTCTAGGAATCCAACCAAGTCTAACTGAAGGTGAACCTAAAGAGTCACACACAATCCGCACACATAAACGTATTTAATTTACAATTAAATATTTGGAGAAGTGGAGCGATTAAATTGGATTTAATCGGGTCCTTATTTTCTTGGGAAGAATTAATAAAATTAGATTTATTAGAAAATTAATTTAATGGGCTTGAAATAAATATTTATAATATTTATTTATTTATTGCCCATGGAATATTTAAATAGGATTTAAATATTTCATTAAATTAAATTAATGGTTGAGATTAAAAGGGAGAAATCAATGGCTAATATTGGTTTGACCAAAGAAGCTAGATTTGACTAGGTCAAACCCTAGTTGTGGTGGAGTCTTCAAAGTGTAGGAAACTAGAAGAGGAATATAATTCCTCTTCTATAAATACTCCTTAGCACACACTTTGAAGGAGATGATGATTCTTGAAACATACACACACACACACACTCGTCTCCTCCCTCTCCCTCTCTCGGCCGCGCCTCTCCCTCCTTCCAAGAAAGTGTTTTCTTGTTCTTTTGTTTTAACAATTGAACATTAAAGGAGGATTGATCTCGTTAAGTCAATAACGTTTTATCGATCCGTCCTCTCCAAAATATACTTGGTCTTTCGCTAGCACGAAGATCAAAATACGTGGACGGATTGCGTGTCACGAATTAGAGGGTCTCCTATACGAGATCTTGGAGCAAATCGGGGAACAACGCGAGTACTGGTTAGAAGACGAAAACGACAATCGGTAGGTTCCCGGTTTACGTTTTCGTCCTCTTTTATTTTAGAATCCTATGGCCTCCATGATTGCTATGTATGTTTTATTATTCATGAGATACACTGAACACCCGGGGTTTCAAGGGCACACCCCTTGAACGTGTTTTAATATATGTTTATGCATGTTTAAATTTTTGTAATTTAAATTATACCGCGCTTCCACATTCGCGCTACTCCTGGGACGATCCACACGCCTACCCAAGGCTTTCATTTATAACACGTTATCAGCACGACGTTACGCTCAATCAAGGTAAAATGTCAATTTTCTATACGTATAATTATTATTCCTTATATGTTTACTTCTACAATATCATAGTTATTTTTATTCTTGTATATTCAATAATGATAAATGAATAATCATATTCTATACATTTTATTGTCCCCTGAAGTGGACGTATAAAATAATGGATTTATCATAATTGATATTGCCTCCGGAAGTAGGCATATAATTCTTGATTTCATCCCTTGAAGTGGATGTGTTTTATAAAATTCCATTTCTTCCCGAAGTGAGTAATGAGTAAATTACCTCCAGTAGTAGGTGAAATATTAGATACCAATTATTTGCATTATCATCCCCGAAGCGATGATTAAAACATAACTATTGATTTTCACCTGAAGTGATTTGAGATAATCGCTTGATTTGAGAAGCCCGAAGCTTCTTCATTTATTTATTTAAAGGTATTCGATTCTTTGATATTTAATCAAACTTAATTTTTAATATAGTTAATAACTTTTATGTCACTTTTAGTTTATATGTATGTATAATACATTTGATTCCACTTACATGTATATGTTGAATATTTTGCTAAAGAGCATATTAACTTATTGTAGTTAAACGGCCAATCTCACGAAATTGAATTTCATTGCTCTTTCCGTTTCTGGAATAAACTATCTATCATGGGTCCTTGACGCCGAATTGTATTTGGTGATTAATAACTTGGGACAAACAATAAAAGAAAATACTAATGCTTCTGAACAAGACTGTACTAAAGCAATGATTTTGCTTCGTCATCATCTCCACGAGAGCCGGAACTCTCAATATCTGACAGTTAAAAGTCCTTTTGAACTCTGGAAGAGTTTAAAGGATCAATTTGACCACCAAAAGATTGTAATACTACCACGTGCCAGATATGAGTGGATACAATTGAGATTGCAAGATTTCAAAACAGTCGCTCAATACAATTATGAGATGTTTCAAATTGTATCAAAACTTCAATTATATGGAGAAGATGTGTCAGATGAACAAATGTTAGAAAAAACATTTTCTACTTTTCATGCATCTAACCTTGTACTCCAGCAGTAGTACAGGGAACGTGGGTTCACAACCTACTCAGAGTTGATCTCATGCCTACTTGTTGCAGAAGAAAATAATCAACTTTTGTTGAATAATCATCAGACACGACCCACTGGTTCTAAACCACTCCCTGAAATTCAGCTGCATTTCCTGAAGCAAATGCTACTTCTTCGAGAAAGGGGCGTGGTTGACACCATGGCTCACAACGGCCATTCTAATGGACGTGGTCGTGGTCGTGGCCGTGGTAATGGTCGTAGTCGTGGTAATATATGGATTAATCCCAGCATTCAGAAAAATAATGGGAACAAGGCAATGAATTAACAAGAGAAAACTATAAACAGAGATATTTGCCATAGATGTGGAATGTCTGGACATTGGTCTCGTACCTGTCGTACGACACAACACCTAGTTAAATTGTACCAGGCTTCTCTGAAAGCAAAGGGTAAAGAAGTTGAGACTAATTTTGCTGAGGCAGGAATCTCAGACAATACCCACATAGATGCATCTGATTTTTTTTAGTCCATTGAAAATAATGAAAAAGATCTCCCCGAACTTCCTCTAAAGTTTGGAGACACTCTTGAGGATTTCGACATGATTATTGATTAGATATGCATGTGTTATTGGCATAGTTTCTTATTATTCAGTAATGTTTATTTTAGTATGTTTTGGTATTTCTTTTATCATTGTAATGCTTTTACGCTTTATGAATGAAGTTTTTGCTTTACTTATTCTATGTTTATTTGCTTTATACAGAATGGATCAAGCCATTATAAATCTGAATGACAAGGAGCATTGTCTTGTTGATAGTGCCACTATGCATACGATTCTAAGAAACGAGAAATTCTTCTCAAACTTTTTAATGATAAAAATCAGCATGAGTACTATTTCAGGTGTTAGTAATCTTATTGAATGCTCCGGAAGAGCCACTATCTTGTTACCTGAAGGAATAAGATTGCATATAAATAATGCTTTATATTCTAGTAAATCACAAAGGAACCTATTGAGTTTCAAGGATATTCATCAAAATGGTTTTCATATTGAAACCATGAATAAAGATGGCATCAAATATTTATGCCTTACATCATTTAAGACTGGCCAGAAGCAAGTCTTAGAAAGAATAAGAACATATACACCTGGTTTATATGGCACAGTGATAAACTTCATTGAAACACACAGTATCACTAACCCGAAGTTAGTCGATCAAAGTATTTTTATTTTATGGCTTGATAGACTCGGTCACCCAAGTAAAATAATGATGCATAGGATCATTGAAAATTCACATGGACACCCACTAAAGGACCTGAAGTTCCTTACTAAAAGTGATTTACATGTGCGGCTTGTTCTCTTGGGAAATTACTTATAAAGCCGTCTATAAAAAAAAAGTGAATCTAGAATCCTCCATGTTTCTTGAACGAATTCAAGGAGACATATGTGGACCAATAACACCGTCATGTGGACCATTTAAGTACTTTATGGTGTTAATTGATGCATCAACACGTTGGTCACATATAAGCTTGCTATCACCATGAAATGTTGCATTTGCAAGACTTATAGTTCAAATTATGATATTGAGAGCTCATTTTCATAATTTTCCTATTAAAAGGGTCATGTTAGATAATGCGGGAGAATTTACTTCTAAGCTCTTCAATGATTATTGTCAATCCATTGGGATAACTGTGGAGCATCCAGTTGCTCATGTACATACTCAAAACAGCCTGGCTGAGTCGTTAATTAAGCGGTTACAGCTAATAGCTAGACCATTGCTGATGCAGGCGAAATTGCCTTCATCGGCATGGAGTTATGCAATTTTTCATGCAACAAGTTTAATTCGACTTAGACCCACCACTTATCACAAATTTTCTCCGTTACAATTGGTCTCCAGAAGAGAACCAAATATTTCTCACTTAAAAGTATTTGGTTGCGCGGTGTATGTCCCGATACCTCCTCCTCAACGAACTAAAATGGGGCCACAAAGGAGACTGGGAATTTATGTTGGGTTTGAGTTCCTATCAATTATTATGTACCTTGAACCAATAACCGGTGATCAATTTACTGCTAGTTACTTATATTGTCATTTTGATGAGACAATATTCCCGGTTTTAGGGGGAGAAGATAAGGAAATTATAAAGAAAGATATTACATGGGATGTAACATCTATGTCTTTTATGGATCTAAGGATGAATGACACTGAACTTGAAGTTCAACGGAACATACATTTGCAAAGTGGTGCGAATAGGCTATCAGATGCATTTACAGATACCAAAAGGGTCACAAAATCACATATTTAAGCTGAAAATGTTCCAACTCGTTTAGAAGTCCCTGAAGCGACTCTTAATCAATCAAAGGCATATGAGTCACAAATACGCCGGAAGCGTGGTAGACCACTTGACTCTAAAGATGTAAATCCTCGAAAGAGGAAAGAACATGTTGTCTCAATTAATAAAGATATTGATGTGGCCATTGGTAATGTCTCTAAGGATAAAATCCCTGAAGTGATTTTATCTAAAGAATTTGAACGCAATTAGCAAGATCTCGAAGATAATTATGAGATGTCTATTAATTATGCTCACAATAATTTTGGTTGGTATAGAAATGAAGTTGAAATCAATGAGATTTTTGCTTATTCTATAGCCGTCAAAATTATGGATGAAGATGATAACGATCCTCAAACTATGGAGGAATGTATACACCGAAATGATTGGAAAAGTTGGAAGGAGGCAATACAAGTTGAGCTTGACTCGTTGAATAAGCAAGAAGTATTTGGACCTATAACTCCAACACCAAAAGGTGTCAAGCCAGTTGGCTGTAAGTGGGTGTTTATACGAAACAAAAATGAACGAAATGAAGTTGTACGGTATAAAGCTAGACTTTTGGTCACTGCATATCTGTATGGGTCATTGGATACAGATATATACATGAGAATCCCAGAAGGATTGAAAATTCCTGAAGCATTAAAGTCAGAACCTTGTCATATGTACTCCATCAAATTGAAAAGGTCCTTGTATGGACTTAAACAATCAGGACGTATGTGGTACAATCGTCTTAGTGAGTATTTAATAAATAAAGGGTTTTGTAATAATCAAATAAGTCCATGTTTATTCATAAAGAGGACAAAGTCGGGATTGTAATCATAGCTTTGTATGTTGATTATTTGAATTTCATTAGATCTCCTGAAGAGATTCAACGTGCAGCTGATTAATTAAAAGGTGAGTTTGAGATGAAAGATTTGGGTACTACGAAGTATTGTCTCGGCCTGCAGTTTGAACATACTAAAGGTTTTCATTCATCAATCAAACTATACAGAAAAAGTCCTTAAGCGTTTTCATATGAACAACGCTCACCCGTTAAGTACACGCATGGTAGTTCGATCACTTGATGTTAAAAAGGATTATTTCCGTCCTTGAGCAGATAATGATGAGATTTTGGGTCCAGAAGTACCATATCTCAGTGCAATCGGTGCATTGATGTATCTTGCTAATAATACCTGACCAGATATAGCTTTTTCAGTTAATCTACTAGCAAGATATAGTTCAAAACCAACAAAGAGACATTGGAATGGTGTCAAACACATTCTGCGCTACTTGCGTGGAAAAACTGATATGAGACTATATTTTGAACGGCATAACGATGCCAAATTAACCAATTTAGTTGGTTATTCAGATGCGGGATATTTATGTGATCAGCATAAAGCCATATCTCAATCTGGATATTTATTCATGTATGGCGGAACGACTATTTCATGGCGTTTAATCAAACAAACTGTGGTAGCCACCTCGTCAAATAATGCAGAGTTAATTGCACTATATGAGGCTAGGCATGAATGTGTATGGCGTAGGTCACTGACATTATGTTCATGAATCATGTGGATTAGAATCAATTGAGAAACGTCCCACAGTAATATATGAAGATAATGCGAATTCTATCGCCCAAATCAAGGAAGGATTATATTAAAGTTGACAGAACCAAGCACATATCACCAAAATTTTTCTCCACTCATGAGCTTCAAGTGGAAGGCAAAGTTGATGTTAAACAGATTCCATCAAGTCAGAACTTAGCAGATTTATTTACAAAGTCATTACCAACAAAAGTGTTCAAGCAGCTCGTACATAATATTGGCATGCGACGTCTGAAAGATATTTGCCCGAATTGAGGGGGATTATACAAATGTACTCTTTTCCTTAGCCTTGGTTTTTGTCTCATTGGGTTTTTCTTCGCAAGGTTTGTAACGAGGCAGGACGTATATAATAATATGTGTGCATTCAAGGGTTAGTATTATAAATATATTGTAAATACATATTATTATGTATGAATGCACACATCTCTTGGTATTTTCCCCATAATGTCTCCAACGTTTTGTAATCCCCCATTATGTTTGTAATTATATTTATTTAATATTTTAGTTTGTAACAACATTTTGGTGGCCTATATATACGACCATGTAATTCATTTGTAGAAAAGCTTTTGAAATATAAGATTAGAAGTTTTGGAGAGAATTTTATTCTTGTCTTTCTCATATATAGTTAGGAGTGAAAGCCAATAAACTTAGAACTTTTTGAAGTTTATAACAATAATGGGAATTTCCATCCATATATGAACCATACAAACTTTATTCTTATACCCAAAAAAGTAAATCCCACCATGGCTACTCATTTTAGACCATCAGCTCTATAATATTACCTACAAAATCATCTTAAATATCCTCATCAATAGAATTCAACCATTTATTATCAAGGATTTCATATCATCCTACTAAAATATTTTTGTCCGAACTAAACATATCTCGGGCAATCTCTTGCTTACTCATGAAATGTGGCATACCCTATGGCCGAAAAAAACAACAAACTCGATTTTATTAATTTAGCCAAAGTACAACAAACTCGATTTTATTATCAAAAATGATTTTTTCCCCCACTTTCATAGATCGTATTATGATGCATGTCACATCAGTGTCTTTTATTCTCACAATGAATGGATCCAGATCTACATCCTGTAATAAACCTCTTTGGCATTTAAGACGAGGACACCTTTTGTTCTCCTATCTTTTTTATTATGTTTTAAACCTCTTATTCATAAGACATTCACGGATTAATCCAATGAAACCATCTCAACTTAGCCCCATACTTCCTATACTTTGAAAATTGTCTCCTATTTGTTATAGGAAATACTAAAACAATACATAGAATCAAAACTATCTCCCAAAATTTTACCTCTATATTGGGCCAAACTATCAGTTGGGATAAATCAAACTCACTTTTTCCCACACCCCCAAGCAAATCAAACATCAAATTATACAACTGAAAGTATTGCCTATTCCTTCAAAAGTCAAATATTTCGGCCTCCCTTTCACTACAAACAAAATGTCCAAAGAAGTGTTCTATGATATTCTACATAAGTGGAAAACAAAATTTTCATTTGGCATAATAAAACTCTATCATATGCAGGACGTATGGTTTTACTGAAGAGTTCTTTAAGCAATACAACTAATTGTTATATATCCATTTTTCAGGTGCCTACTAGCATTCTTCGCAAAATATCAAATATCCAGAAAAAATTTCTTTGGAATGTTGAGCCAGACCAAATGAAATTTTGTTTATTCAAGTGGGACACTATATGCTCACCAAAAAGATGGAGGGCTTGGCACTAGAAATACCAAAATCCTTAACACGGCTTATCTTGTGAAAAAAAGCCGGAGGTTATTTCACTGATAACTCACTTTGCTTCCAAATTCTAAAATCTAAATTTCCTCTATTCAAATTTCCTAGAGTCTCCTGTTAATCCCAGCATAGTTGAATATGAAAAAATCAACATAAAAAGATTCCCCTGATCAAGGAATCAACACGATAATTTGTCGAAGATGAATCAGACATAAATATATGGAATGACAATGCGAAGGAGATTTTTATCCTCATTCTTAGGCGAAAGGGGAAAAAGATTGTCCTTTAACTTTGCTACTGATTAATTTTAGTGCTCTAACTTTCCTAGTTATCAATTTAAAATCATTAATTTGCAAAAATGTGCAAATATCATCCTCCGACGTACTTTGCTAGCAAATGTGGCTAGTAAATAGCATGTGCAGGGCACATGCTATTTAATTTGGGGATTTTAGTCCCATGTAGCGCTATTGTATCACATGGCATTTGACTTGGACATTTTTTGAGGGAAGAATGTTAGTTTTTCCTCCAAAGTCATTTCCCTACTAACAAAAAGAGGAAAATGGCATTTATTACTTATTTTGCTTCCATTCTTCCTTTTACTTGTCTTCTTCCTCCTACCCATCTCCAACATATCCGTGATGGAAGGGCCTCTTTTCTGCTACTGTGGGTGTTAGAATAGGTGACCAGAAAGCCAATAGGTTTGGCATTTTGTAACCTATTTGACAACTTGATGTAATGTAATATTATGTAATGCATAAAATGAGTATTCATTCCCGTTGGTGCCTTCTTTATTGTGCTAATTTTTCATATGTTAAAATGGTATTTTATATATATCATAACAAAGCCCACAGACCACGATTAACAACTCATGCAGTTGGGCCACGCATTGGATGGTGGTCATGCAACCAACTGATGAAGAGTTGGGTCTAAAATATTGCAAGTCGAGGACCTCGAGATAGGGCATCGAGAGTCCTATAGAGACTTGCACCAAGAGTTGTATTCATTGGATGAGTGTCGTGTTTCATCGACGATAGGCGTGGGACGCCTATACGATCTTAGTAGGTTGGTCGACTGGGGTCGAGCCAACTGAACTGACTCACGGGATCATCATATGAAAGCCTTGGAGGCTTGATCGGTATGATTAGATTTCTCTGGTTCCGATAGTACGGGAGTAGTCCTCAGACTTGAGGAACCATGGCAGTCACGTCCACAGGATGGTGGTATCTTGGATATGGCGAGATATGATCATTCTGTAAGATGATCATTATAAGCCTTGTCCAGTGCAGTCAGAATGTGTATCAAGGACGGTGGGTTCCAAGGAGAGGATCCGTCCCCTGTCAGTATGTGACAGAGGTATCTCCTATGCACTCGAAGACACGTTCATGCTGCTTAAACCTGTGGCCATAGTGGTTGGTCGAACAGGAAATGGTTTCCTGTGTCGATGCAATGAGGCATGCTTGGTCTCGAGTATTAAGCATAGATTCCCAGTCAAGGATGGGAACCGAAGCCCAATTCCATACCCTAAACTAAGGCTGGGAGACGGTAGACAAAAGAACTGTACCCGTACGGAATCGGCACCTAAATGTTCACGCCAACATTCACTTAGTCTCTAGTGCCATGGACCATTACTAAACAGCCACCCATGGTAACGGGCCTCTGTTGGACACATTCCCAAGTCTAGCTGAGTGTGAACCTAAAAGGTCACATACAAATCACCGAGAAGGTGGAGAAAGTGACTTGGAATCAATTTCGGTTAATGTAGAGAGTTAAAAGATTGGATCTTTTAATTGGATTAAAATATCAATGGGAATTATTGAAGTGGATCTTGAATTAAATGGGATTTAATTTTGGGTTCGTTGTAATTAGATTACAGTGGAACCCGGTCCATTAAATTTTGGCCCAAGAAGTGTGTTAATTCCAATTTTGGAATAGGAAGAAATTGGACTTCTTCCCTAAAGTGGTATGGCCGAAAATTACCAATCTTGGAGGGGTAAAAATCAGTCATAAATGGCCTTGATGTGGTTGACTTGTCTCTTTTGGTAAGGGACAAATCAATTCCAATCAAGAGAGTTAATCTTAAGAGATGGTTGGCTTGATTCATGAATTAGTGGGATTGATTGAGATGTATCTAGACATCCTTGGATGAACCTAGATACATTCAAATAGTCACATTAATTTTGTATATATATGAGTATATACATTCATCAAAGCAAGAGAATTCATTTTCATCTTTCTCTAGAAAAAAGAAGAAAAATTCACTACACCACTCCTATGAATTTTCGGCCACTCTCTCTCTCTCACATATCCCCTTTATTCTTCATTTGATCTTGGATCATTTGGAAGAACAAAGCAAGTTTAAGAAAGACACTAACTCAATAGT
This sequence comes from Sesamum alatum, assembly GCA_034509735.1. NCBI lineage: Eukaryota > Viridiplantae > Streptophyta > Magnoliopsida > Lamiales > Pedaliaceae > Sesamum > Sesamum alatum. Next base: position 19,641,561 of record JACGWO010000004.1, read on the forward strand.
GTTCTATTTTCTTAAACCGAGTCACCTAGATCCGTTTTCTTGTAGCAAAGAAAACGTGCATCTCTTCCGGTATGGTGTGGATTACCTCTAGAGAGTTCATACGTTTGAACTTGGTGAGCATTTCCAGAGAGGAACAACACTCATAGCCATGCAAGCAAGAAAACGACAAAGGTAATTTTGGTTTTACGCTTTCGTAGTTTGTTTTTCATTTATATGCCCTATGTACAATATACGTTTATAATATTGATACATCCTACATCGAATGCCCGGTTGAGCACCCAAGGGTACGAACCCCTTGGGATTATGTGATAGATGTTTTCATTTATGCAATTAATTCCATTTCTCACGCTTCTGCTCGCACTCCTGGGCGGATCCGTTTGTCCTTCAGTGGGAAGAGAGCAATGGTGAGGACTTCTTGGACAAATGAGAACCTAGGAAGGAGGTTTTATTTTTTCAAAGACACAAGGTAATTCTCTCAAATTTTTTCTTCTATTTTCTCTCTCGGTTTTCTTTCATATTTTTCTGAAAATTTTTGCCCTTTTTGAGGGCTTGTGTAGAGAGAAGGGTGTAGATATTTTTCTTGGAAAGATCCACTAATTTGTGCACGGGCCAAAATTGTGATCCCTCGATTGCTAGCAAAATGTTCCCGGTATGAACGCAAGATTGAAGAATTGAAAAGGGTTGAGGAGGACCTTGTTAAAATGAAGAGGATTTGTAGAAGATGGAAATTTTTTATTCTATTCTTTTTGGTTGTTTTGTTGTTTATGTACTATTTGGTGTAGGAAATATTGATGGATTGGTGTTGTTTTGTTCCGATCATGTTTATGTATTGCTTTAAACTAAAGAGGATTTGCTTATGTAGTGCTTCGGGTATATAAATGTACCACATTGAACCTTATGACACATACCTATATTGACAGAAAATAATAGCACCAACACAAGATAAATAAAACACATAGCATACACCAACCGAAAAGAAATTACCAACAATTGACAGAAAAAATAGTAGATGCCTTGCATTGGTTCAAAACAGATGTGTCCCAAAAGAGCAAAAAAATGTGGCATATTATTTCAGTTTCCTACTGCCAATACTAGAGCCAGTATTTCTAAGGCCAAAAATATGTTTCTAAACCAACACATAGCATACACCAAAAGAATATTTTCTACTCCAAAACCTAGTGCTTTACATCTTCTGCTTCCCCTTGTTCAACTGATTAACAACATCTGAAAGATTTGCCATAGTGACAAATCTTTACCCTCCTTTAACAATGGAAGGGGTTGATCCTAAACTCCCTTCCTCATTTGTTGACCTTCCACCTCTTTCCGTATCGACAAAAGGAGCTAGCTCTTTAAGTTTCACTCCCTTTTGGCACTGTTGGAATTGTGCAAACATAATAGGTGCAGTTGCAGCTTGGTGTGGAGGCCTCTTGTTCTTCAATTTTCTAATCAAAGGGGGTGCAGCTAAGACATGTCCCTATATACACAACAATCAGTCATTAGAAACAGCAAAGAGAGCAAGGAAAACAGGAAAAAAAACTGAGTTCTTACACTTCTTGTTCTCTTGTGCATTACCACATCGGGTTCTTCAATGGCTGCCTTACATGTTCTTCTTACCAGTCAAGAACAATAAAAACAGATAAGTAGTTAGTCAGTTTTTTCAAACACAACAAACAGAATGAAAAAATATGCATTTATACCTGTAGTTTCTACGGTGCATAACTTGGAGGGACTTGGCTAGAGGCATATGGGATAGGCTAATTTGATACAGATTTGCTAAGACAACCCCTAGCATTGTGACCTTGGATACATTTTCTTCTTACCTGTCAAGAACAATAAAAACAGAGCAGTTAATCAGTTTTTCAAACACAACAAACAGAATGAAAAAATATGCATGTATACCTATAGTTTCTGTGGTGCATCACTTGGAGGGACTTGGCTAGAGGCACTTGAAGGGATAGGCTGACTTGACACAGTTTTGCTAGGACAACCCCTAGCATTGTGACCTTGGATACCACATTTTCCACACTTCAATGTTGTTTGTTGCCTTTTGATTTTAAATGCACCTTCCTTCATGATTGGACCACTTATTTTCCTCTTTTTCCACACTGGCTCATCAGCTTCAAAACAAGGCTAGTCCGACTTGCCTATCTGTTGCACCGTAAACACGGGGAGCAACCGCTGCTAGACGAGACGACTGTGATTGGTGTCAACAGAGCTATGATAGTAAAGAGTCTGGGGCTCGTGGAACACCACGCATTGACTAATGCTAGGCAATGGGTATCGAAAGTTTTGAAATTTGAGTGGAGGTGTCTAACATAAAACCTACGTTCTGCATTAGGAAACAATTCTTGCAAAGCACCCACAAGTTCCTTCTATTTATCTGACATGAAGGTGTACTTACAATCTTCTTCAATGTACAAATTCATTTCCAACAAAGTTAAAAACCATTCCCATATCTCCATGTTCTCCCTCATTACCACAGCATAACAAATGGGCAAAAAGTTGTTGTTAGGGTCAATACCAACAACAACCAATAACACTCCCCCAAGTAGTCCCTTAAGGTGACACCCTTCCACAAATATTAGTGGTCTACATCCAGCCAAAAAGTTCATTTTTAGTGCATGCAGACATACATAAAATTTGTCAAACATACTTACCCACCTGAATCATTAGTGCCCAAAATCACAGTTGATACCGGATTACTTCTTAATTTCATCAGCATAATCCCACAACAATGCATATTGAGCACTAGGGGTGCCTTCAAAGCCTTAGCAATGCAAGTCTCTTTGCTCTTGCAGCTTGATTTCTAGATATATTGACCATTACATTTTCTATGCCATCAATTCTGAATCGTTTAACCCCTCATTTAGGATCACTTTTGAACTTATGAATGTATTTCTTGGACAACCAACTTGATTTCATGTTTCTGACATTAAACGAGATATTGCATGTGTTTTCAGGGACATAATCCCTAATCCGAAAGGTGCATTCACCTTTCAATCCATAAGCATGTATTCTCCATTGACAATCTTTGTCAAAGCACTTTGCATGCACTCTCTTTCCGTCATTTTTAGTAAACTTTATGTTCCTTTTGATTTTAATTGCATGTGACTAGATTGTAGTTCTAAATTCTTCTTTAGTGCTGATAATCATTCCTAAAAATGAGGGTCAAATATGCAATATGGGTTAAATTCAGGGAATATTTCTCCCTTTTCCTCATCTGCATCAGAACCCTTGTTGGAGTTCAATTCATTATCACTCCATACTATGTTCTCATCCCTAGACAAGTCCTCAAATTCAGTATCCTCAACTCTTAGCCCTTCTGCATTAGATTCTTCAACCCTGCCCTTACCCTTGTTGCCTTCATCTGCCTCTTTTTACCACATTATCTACTAACTCCTCTCCCTCAAATACCAAGTCATCATTTTTCAGCTGCCACATCACCCTCTTCATCCTTATCTTCGTCCATTTTATATTCATACTCATTATCTGAATCATCAAATGATTCACCCCCTAAAGAAGATTTATATCATTAAGACCACCCACAACTTCATCCCTATCAGACCCATCACCCTGCTCAGCCACTATCTGCCCATTTATATATATATATATATATATAAACGCCCCTCATATGCTGAAATTTTATAAAGAATTCTTGCAGGGCTGGATTTGAGGTGATTTCTTTCAGAAAAATTTTCTTCTTTTATGAAATAAGTCTTATGCCTCTAATCTCCACATATTTGCTTAGCTCATTCAAAGTCCCAAGCCCCTACAAGTTTGTACTCTACGTGATCAAATTTTTAAGTTTGCCCTCCCCCATAATGAACAGTCATTGGAAGGAGCCCACTATTTATGGTTAGGAAAGAAAATAAAAGAAAAAAGAAAAAGTGGAAAAATAGACAAACAGAAGACAACAAACAACCAAAAAAAAAAAGTGTTAAAAACTACACAAAATATTGTAATAGAAAAAGACAACACAATATGAAATTCCTGCAAATGGACCACATTCTGGAAAACACATGCTTTCATATTAAAAAAAGGGACCACATGCTTCCATACTAAAAAAAACATTGCACAGCACAAAGATTCCCACAAAAATCGTATTAAAAAATCAAACTTGTACTAAAGCACAAACTTGTACAGCATAAAGATTCTCACACAGGGGACCACAACTCTAAAGTTACTAAAAAACTGGGGCTATTAATAATCGGGGGAGATTCACAAAATTGTACAACACCACAGGGATGAGAAAATGTACCGTAATCGGGGGAGGGTCGCCATTGGGATGGATCTCGCATCACCACTATTTTTGCACTCCTTTCGTTGCCTCTTCTCACAAGAACAAAGTGAAATTGTGGGGGATGGGAGAGATTTTAGGGCTGAAGAATTTGGGGGAATAGGGTTCAGTGGTCAAATGCACGTTTGATTTGTGAGAAAGGTCACAAGCATATCACGGCGTTTTGCCATGTCATTGCTACGTAAGTGGCTAACTAAATAGAATGTCCACGTGGATCTACACGTGGATAGGTTGGCCGTGATTTTAACGATGTCAGCTTTTTCCGGCGAAAATATCCCAATTCAACGGAAAATTAGCAATAAAATCCTAAATCAGATTACATTTGCGCATTTCTGCAAATTAATGGCTTTAAATTGATAACTAGGAAAGTTAGAGGACTAAAATTAATTGATGGCAAAGTTAAAGGATGAAAAAAATAATTCCCTTTTGATTTAAAATCATAATCGGAGTAGCAATTCATGATGATTTTCCAATTATTGATGATACTTCTAAAATAAAGGAAATGCTACCCATGCAGCTTCATAACGAAGGTTTACAGAATTTAGGGTTTTCTAAGTTTGTATTTACCAAAATAGGTGAGTGATCCGAACTGCTAATTCTAAGATAGAGAAGCCTGTGGGAATGTGTTACACCACTGAGGGTTCGCTAAAGCCTACCCAAGTGTTTGCAAATAAAATATTTTCCAAATTGGCGAGTGAATTTGTGTCCAATAAAACCTAAATCAATGAGGTTAAATACTTGCATGCATTCTTCGAATCACATAATTTTAGGAGTCAGCAACCCCCGTCTTTTCATTTTGCGCTAGTATACAATTAAAATCCCCCAACACAAGCCATTTACGATCATCAATACATTCAGAAAGAAGATTAAGTTCTGCCCATACTTGCAGTTGCATGGCATTGGGGGTGACTGTAAAACAGTTGGGAGGGGGGGCAAGGGTTCTCTCGGTTCTTGTGCTCAACCTCAAAATAGGTTGTATAGGATGCAACCTAGATTTTTCACACATGTGTCTCCCCAAAGTTCCATAAAATCCATATTCCATCTGCATACCCTAAAGATGAAATAATAATGGAATCAATAAAAAGAAGGCATTAAATGATTGGATTTGCCCTATTTACATGCATGTGGGTATCCAGGACAATGAAGATATGGGGTTCTGCATGTGGAAAAGATCCCTAACCATGGTTAGGAACTCCTGTCTGCTTGCTCCCCTACAGTTCTAGCTAAGAATCCGCATTAAGGTAGGTAGGTTGAGCGTGAGGGGCCAGCTTCGGAGGCGCCTTAGGTCGCCATAGGTCGTTATTGGTCTATTTCGCAATTGTGTTGACATCAAGAACACTTGGAGGTCTCTTTCTAATGGGTGTAGATGCACTCGAAACTGAGCCTCCCTCTCGTGGGAAAATGCTTCCCCTTCCTGTGAAAGTTCTAGGATGGCATTTTCTAGAGTGCATAGGCTAAGAAAAATATGCGGGGTTGTGTGCAATAGTTGGAAAAAGAACTCACTGGACCCAAGGGGAATCATGTGGTGGTGGAGTGAAGGAGTTGGGGTTTATAATGTTTGGTAGCGGTGGGGAGTGTCTTGGCAGTGAACTAGAACTTGATGGTTGAGGATGGTTAACAAATAGAAAGTGACGAAGCACTATCCTCTGGCGCACACGTGCAGGGGGGGAGCTTGGGTTTTGGGTGTAGAAGAAAGATTCTCTGGGTTTTGAGTTGTTTCCTGGTTTTAGGAGGAGTTCATGGTTGATAGCAGGTTGAACATGAATTTCGTTAAATTACAAATGAGGAAATGAAGTGGAATGAGGGATATCTAGGCTAGTGGATGATATGGGCGAAGTTGGTAGTGGCGCAATAGTGTCTGTGGGGTCCAATATGCTTAGTGACAAGGGTGATGTGGCAGTTGTGACTTGCCATATACTTACTGCACATGTCTATCGGTGGTCCATGAGGGGTGGTTTGGATATTTGGTGAAAGTTCGTGATCTTTGAGATGGTTGGTTTATAGAAATCAGTTTTCTCCTTTGGACTATTATGATAAGGTGGATCAAGTGCTGAGTTGGCACCGCTCACATCTAGGTGACTTAGCAGAAAGGCTAGGACCCATGTCCGTAATGGTGATGTCATGGTCGTGTGTAGCTGTGTCGGTCAGCAAAGTAAAAGTTGGCGAGAGCGTGGAGCTTCGGTTGCAGAGTCTTGAATCCATAAAAAACACTAGGTCTTTTGTGTGTTGTTTTGTGTTATTTGGGGATGTTAGTCGTGAAGGGTTATACACAAAGACCCAAAATAGATTTCAAGAAAACCTATTCACCAATAGCCATGCATGGCAAAATCTATTAGGATCTTGCTTTCCCTAACAACGCATTATGGCTACGAATATGGCAAATGAATGTGACAAAAGGCATTCCTTAACGGCTTTATTGCGGAAGAGATCTATAAGGTTTAATATCAAAGGGGAGTGAGCAAAAATTTTGCAAACTCCAGAGATCCATCTATAGACTTAAACACGCATCCCAAAGTTGGAATATATGTTTTGATGAAGTCATAAATAGTTATGATTTAATCAAAAAAATGAGTATGATCTATGAGTGTAAGAAACAGTTAGTGGGAGCATAATTTTCTTCCTAATACTTTACGTGGACAACATCTTACTCATAATGATGTGAAGATGTTACACACACTAAATTATGATTATCTATCCAGTTCTATATGAAGGATATGGGTGAGGCATCCTACATCTTAGGCATCAAGGTCTATAGAGATAAATCTAAGAGGATGTTAGGCTTGACCTAATCCTCGTATATCAACAAAGTCTTGAAATGATTCTAGATGGAGAGTTCGTAACGAGGTTTTCTTCCCATGAGACATGGAGTGAAGCTCTCTAAAAATAATCTCCTAAATTGATGAGGAGATCGAGAGAATGTCTGACACTTCCTATCCTTTGTTGTTGGCAGCATACAGTATGTTGTCCAGTGTACAAGACCTAATCTATTGTATGCTCTGAGTGTTATGAGCCGCTATCAGGCATGTGCTTCTAATCAATATGGGATTCCCGTCAAGACTATCCTTAAGTACTTTAGAAGAACTGAGGATTGATCTTGGTGTAGTCCGTGCCTTTAAGGCTTGACCACAAATTGAATTAAACACACTTTGACTTTGAATTTAGTAATTAATTGATCCAATTAATTTATTTCAAGTCTACATCAAATCTTTATTTAATTCTTGGACATAAAATTAATTAATAAAAAAATAGGCTAAATTACGTTTTTGGTCCCATAAAGAAGGCACTTTTCCTTATTAGTCCCACACTTTATGTGATTTCCGTTTTGGTCCAAGTTTTAAGAAAAACAATCACCAAGTTAGTCCTCAACCAATTTTTTCCATCAAATTTAAATGGAAAATTGCACATCCTTTAAGTGGTTGTTGCCGTTGGAGGGAAAAGTTATACCCGTGCACCTCAAGTGAGTCGTGAGTTATCTCCAGTCCAATTTTTTTTCGGCTCATTTTTTTCCTTTGAACCCTAAAAATTTTGTAAGAAAATCTCTCTTTAACCCCTCAAGTATGGCTGGTTTGACTTGAAGAAAAACACAAGAAATTAAGTGAATGTAGTGAACATTCAAAGATACGCGACGACGTCCTTGCAGCCTAGCCATCTCATCGACTTGGGAAACCCTAACTATGGTATGTGTTGATTTGGTATGTTTTTAGATTTTACATTTTAGGGCTTTATCTTTTTTCTGCTTGTAAAGATAATATCTGGATTTATTCAGTATGCTAATGGTTGGATTTGTTAGGAAAGTGGGGTTGAGTTTTATATTCTTTGTTCTCGATTTCTGATGAAGAATTGAGTGTTCTTTTAAGTTTTTTCAAGTCATATTGGGTATAGTGGAATGAAAAGTATTATAGGCTGGAAAGAAGCAATTTTTTGTGCTCATTTCAGACATTGTTTCCTCTTTTTTTTCTTCAAGCAAGCAAACAAAGAAGGAAGAGAATGAAAAATGGCGAAAATGGAGGTTTTCTTTGTGAGTCCATAGATTTTTATACTTAATTGAGAGACTAATTAGTAATTATTAAGAAATCAAAGTTAATTATAAGTTATAGGTTGAAATTATAAATATATTAAAACTTGAATGGACTAAATTGAAATTTTTATAAAATTTTTGGGGTGACATTATATAAATTTAAAATTTTGGGGCATAGATTAAGAATTTTATTAAATAGTTATTAATGTACACACACATATGTAATATAATAATAATAATAAAAAAAAAAAAGAAATGAAAATGTGCTGGCACGTGGCTTCTTTAGCCTTTTCAATATATATGTATTAGATAAGCTAACCTCAATATTTGGTTCACATTAAGCAAACTTAAGCAATTACATTTTTCTCCGAAACCGCGGATACAAGAAAACATTTACTCTTGAAATTTTTTTAATTAATTTATGTATTTATATTATTTGATTAGTGAATTTATTAAATATGATTCGAACTATCTAATTTACTATTTAATCGAAAAATTTAATGAATTCGAGTAGTTATACAAATTAGTGATCGGGTAAATATTTAATTGGAACGGGGACATTATAGCCAATAAATTAGAATTTATTTAATCTATTAGATTTAGTTGTTGGTATAATGGATTATTCAAAATTAACGGAGTTTATTAATCAAATATATAATTGTATATATATTATTCTTTAAATAATTATTATAATAGTGAAGAATTGACAGAAATTAATAGGAATAGTAGAAAGTTATGTTTGAGAAATATTAGGAAATTGTATATGAGAAATATGGTCTTTATTAGGTAGGAATATGAGATTTTTGTAATAATTTCATTTAGGGATGTTATAGAGAACAATAGTTACAAAAATATGAGGGGTTTGATGAAATAAGCTCTTATGAGTTAATTGATAAATTAGATATATACGGGGGATGTTTATAGTGTCTAATATTTAGATGAAAGAGGAACGAATGTTTGAATTTTAATATAAATAAAAATACTAAAATATTGGTATAAAATATACGCATATATTTAGTAATTTTCATTCATAATTTACGTTATTTTTAATATATATTGATTATACATATTATAACGTATTATAGGACACGGGGATAAAATAGAAGACTAATCAAGTCCTACTAGCATAATCGTTTTGGGACCAAGGTAAGTATAGTTTAATTGAACCTATATAAGTATATATGATTATACGTGTTTGTTATAAACCTGGCTGGTATTTGCAAATGCTTATTTTGATTACGTGGTTATTTTGTGAAGTTGTCTCTATGTGTTTATATGTGATTATTTATGTAATATAAAGATTGACAGATGATTGCTTTATATTATATTCTATTGTTGCATGGGGTTGAATGAAAAGTTAATTATGTGTACATCGTTAAATTGAGATAAAGAAATGACTTACCTAGTTGGGAAACATAGTCAATGGTTTGTGATGATGTGATTGATGATGATATGATTGACGATGTGATATGAGAAAAATGAATATAAGCTAGGTACCATGGCGCGTAGGGTAGAGGGGTATTCCGGGTAGCGGGGAATATCCTGTGCTGATAGCTACATACTAGGATGGTGTGGGGATGCCATGTTCGTTATGATGTTCTGTGCTGATATTGCTACACACTCAGATAGTGTGGTGATATCACATTCGACGGGTATCCTGTGCTGTATATGATATGACATTGATTGAGATGATGATAGCCGGCAGAACCATTGACTGATGTACTTCAATTAGAGTAAGCAGGGCCCCAAGAGTATAAACTGTGAATTCTGAGATTATATTGTAGACTGATACATGATTGTGGCATTGATTCCTTTGTAATTTTATGGTGATTATATATCGAATACTTGTTGGTTGTATTACAATATGTATTTATGGGTGTGTATATAGGCTGGTTAGCTATACTTATTGATTAGGCAGCTCATCCCTTGTCAATATTTTTCAGGAGATAAATCACGGTGACTAGTTACATCAAATTGTAAGTCGTGAAATGGACCTGAATAGGTGGGTCAGCCGTGACATCTGAAGCCGAGGGTTCTGTCTATATGATTATTAAGTATCTAGTCTTTTGTCGAGTTTGCGTTTCAGATTCTGTAATAGCCTGAAACTTTCATCTTTTGGAGTTTTGTACATGAGTATACATGTGGCGTAGTAGATATAAAATTTTGACAACTTCTATCATTATTATATATATATATGTTACATGTTTAATAGGATTGATTTTATTCATTTAAATGGAAATCTCTTATAAGATAGGTTATACGTAAGAGGGATGTATACTTAGTGATAATACCGTGTCGTTATGTAGGAGGTGTCACATTCTTTTGAAAGCGAGCGCGGATGGTCCCGGGAGAGAAGCGCGAATAGTGGAAGCGCGATGGGTTGTATAATCAAGTTGCAAAGCATAAATTAAAATGAAATTTAAAACATGCATTGTACATACATAAACGGATCAAGGGGTGTGCCCTTGATTCTCCCGGGCGTTCGATGTATCTCATGTTCAATTAAACACAACTTGAAGGCCATAGAATTTAGAACAAGAAACGTAAAAGAGGACGTTACCTCTTGTAGTCATCTTCGTTCAGCTACACGCATTGTTCCCCATTTTGCACCAAGATCTCAAAGTAGAGACCCTCTAAATCATCCACATGCTACACTGGAAAGCAACGATGTCCCGTGCTAGCAAGAATTCATTTAGGGGAGAAGATTTATCGATACACGCTATTGATTAATGCTATCGACGTCTCTTACGTTCTACCTTGAATAAATCAAGAAGAACAAAAGTAAAATCTTGGAGAGAATTATGAGAGAGTGGAAGAATTGAGAGAGAGATTAGAGATGAAAAGTGTAGAAATTAGTATGTGTGTGTGTGTGTTTCAGTGTTTATAGGAAACATATTTTCCTATTCCTACTCAACCTCTTCTAAAAAGGCACACTTTGACTAGGATTTTGACCTAGTCAAATCCTAGTCTAACTAGGCTTTTGATTAAGTCAAATTAGTCATGGCCCTTCATCTCATCAATCTCTAGATCAAATCTCGTCCATCTATTTTTTTTATGGGCTTTAAGGAATAGGCCTATTTAATTCTAAATTAAATAGTCCACAGGTCCAATGGACCTTATATTAAATCCTATTTAATATTCCATGCCCACTAAATAATTCACCTTTTAATCTAATTAAAAGGGATGCCCATGCTTCATTAAATCCATAAATCTAATTTTTGAACTCAAGCTCAATTAATCCAATTAATCCATCGAGGCTTGAATCTCGGAGAAGTATAAATTTAATCCTATTAAGTTAAACCTTCTCCCATAACTAATTCCAAAGTAATTCCTTTCACATCTGGTGTGTGTGACTCTTTAGGTTCACCCTCAGCTAGACTTTGATCTACTTCTCGTTATCTCATAACCAAAGTAGTCCGTCACCATGGGTGGCCGTCTAGCAACGGTCCATGGCACTAGAGACTAGGTGAATATGTAGCGTGAACGTTTAGGCTGCGAGTTACATACAGGTACGATCCTACCGTCGCTTGTTACATACAAGTACGGTCCTACTATCGCCTACCTCCCGGTCTTAGTTTAGGGCATGGAATTAGGCGTCCATGCTTAATACTCAAGATAGGGCTTAACTCTATGATTGACGTAGGAAATCCTTTCCCACTCAATCAAGTGCTATGGCCATAGACTTTGAGAGTCTAAACCATCTTAGAGTGCATAGGAAATCTCGCTGTCATATTCTTTGACAGGGGACAGATTCTATTTTGGAATACACCATCCTCTCCATATACTCCGACTGCACTAAACAAGGCTTATGATGGCCATGTCATATGACACGACCACCTCTCGCCAGATCCAAAATACAGCCTTCGTATGTGAGCGACTGCCGTGATTTTGCAAGTTCGAGGACTAATCCTATACTATCGGAACCGGGAATACAAGTCCTACCGACCAAGCCCGTGTGGCTTCCATATGACGATTCCCCCGAGTCACCTCAGTTAGCTGACATTACCCTTGTCAACTAACCCAGTAATATTGCATAGATGTCCAACGTCTGTTATCGATGAAACACGATACTCATCTAATGAATGCAATGCTTAGTGCAAGTCTCTATAGGACCTTTGATGGCCAATATTGAGGTCCTCGACTTGGAGTGTTCCAGACCTATCTACAGAAGTTGGTTCCATGACCGCCATCCTATGCGTGGTCCAACTTCTTGGATTCATACGTCCGGTCTGTGGGCGTTTATTGTGACGTCGAAACGACGTTCAATGCAAGCAGTTTCACAACAAACTCATCGTTGTCAATGATGAACCCTTACTCATTCATCAACATAATATTACTCCTTCAAAGATTGACGAATGGTTCTCTCAAAACAGCTAACCACAATTACTTTCTAGTCACCCATTCTAACATTTTTAACCACTTCAGCAACTGCAAAACGCCTCTCATAGAGGCTACGCAATTCTCGGGCCCAAACTTTGCCTCCAAAAACCCTCTTGTTACTTTCACATGGGGAGGTTGGACGTAATGGATTAACCTGCTTTTGCCATTTAAATTTAACTGCAAAAGTGGTAGACGACTAACTTAGCAACTTTTTGGTTAAAAATGTGACCAAAATAGAAATTGCATAAAGCGTGGGAGTAATAAGGAGTTCCTTCTTTATGGGACCAAAAAGGTAATTTAGCCCAATTAAATAATTTCATATCTCAAATATTTAATTAATCCAATTAATTTAATACTTTGGGCTTCCTATCACAAAGGACCTCAATTGAATAATCCAATTATTCAAATGATTAATTTAAAATTCTTCAAATTAATCTTCTCTATATTTCGGAATCAATTCAAATTGATTCCCATCCGATACTAATTCTTCAATTAATTTTCCAATGCCGTTAGTGATGTACATAAAAATAGGTTTGGCCCGAAGAGGCCTAAACGGCCTCCAAAAAAAGAAAAAATAAATCGCACGAGCACATAGGAATGCAAGCTCAAGGTGCCCCCAAAGGACCTAGTTTGGGTAAGGGCCTAGGGTGCCCCCAAAAATCCAGTCCAGATAGAGCCCCTAGGGTTTCCTCCAGGAGGCGCCTTCAAAAATAAATTGATCAAAAGAAGCCCAATTGACTCAAACCCTGTGGAGGCCCAGATCCAAGAGAGCCTCACAAGCCGACAAGAAAGCTTAGGGCCTGAAAACACCCAGCCAAAGTAAAAGCCCATGTCACATGGCATATACAGGGAACTTAGGTGGTATCCACGTAGGACCTATGGGGACACACCCCAAAGAACCAAATAAGGACCAACCGCCTTCTCGGGGACACATGGTGCCTCAGCCAAAGTTTTCCATGATCTGTAAAAGCTTGGTCTTTCGCTAGGAGAAGGCGTATCCTTAACCACCTCACAAAAAATTCAGGAAGACATCCTTATCCCAAGAAAATACACTCATCTACAGCAAACTCCAATTGGCCTTATTTAAACACTTTGAGATTATGCTTCACCAAATCTGTGAAGATCCTCCACCAAATCTTAGGGGGATTAGATTTTCTTCAATCGACTTATGGTTGCCTATAAATAGGGGGCTCCCAAGTAGGAAAAGACAACTTGTACTTTTATACTACAACTTTATTAGAATAGATGACCAGAATGCCAATTAGATTGGCCTCTATATAATTTGACAGCTCCATGTAATGTAATATATGTAATGAATAAAATGCGTATTCATTACCCTAGCATGATCTTTGTTGTGCTCTTTCTGTTATGCTTATATCTGTTCACATATATCACAACAAAGCCCATAGACCACATAGACAACTCATGCAATTGGGCCACATATTGGATGGTGTTTATGAAACCAACTGATAAAGGGTTAGGTCTGAAACGTTCCAAGTTGAGGATCTCAAGGCATCAAGTGTCATATTGACACTTGCACTTTCCATCGTACTCATTGGATAAGTATCGTATTTCACCGGCGACAAACGTAGGACAACTATACGATCTTAGTGGGTTGGTTGAACTAGGGTTGGAGCCGACCAAAATGACTCGCAGAGAAGCCTTGGAGTCTTGGTCGGTATGATTAGAGTTCTCCGGTTCCGATAGTACGGGATTAGTCCTCAGACTTGAAAACCACAGCAGTTACGTGCACATAATGGTTGTATCTTGGATCAGACGAGAGGTGATCATGTCACGGACATGTTCATTATAAGCCTTATTCAATGGAGTCAGAATGTGTAACGAGGACGGTGGATTTCAAGAGGAGAATCTGTCTCCTGTCAGTATGTGACAGAGGTATCTCCTATGCGCTCGAAGACACTTTTTATGCTGCTTGAACCTGTGGCCAAAGTGGTTGATCAAGCAAGGAAAGGTTTCCTGCATCAATGTAATGAAGCAAACATAGTCTCGAGTATTAAGCATAGTTGCCTAGTCTAGGATGAAAATCGACGCCCTAGTCCATGCTCTAGAGGCTAGGAGACGGTAGAAGGAAGGACCGTACCCATGCAAAATCGGGAGCCTAAATATTCATGCCAACACATTCATCTAGTCTCTAGTGTCATAGACCGTTGCTAGACGGTCACCCATAGTAGCAGGCTTCTGTTGGACATAAGCCCAAGTCTAATTGAAGCTGAAACTAAAGAGTCACACATAAATCACCGAGGATGTGAAGGAATTAACTTGTAGTGAATTCCGGAAGATAATAATATCATTGAATAATTTATGGGATGATCCATTAGATGGACGGGCTAATACTATATTGGGCCCACGCTAATTATAAATAGAATTTATTAATTAATGAGAGTTAAGGGCTTAGATCTTTTAATTAGATTAAAAGACTATTGGGCATTATTTAGTTGGACCTTGAATTAAATTGGATTTAATTCATACGATTTATTAGGCTTATTATAATTGGATTAAAATGAAGTCTGGTTCATTAAATCGTGCCCCAAGAGATAAGTTAATTTCTCTTTGGAGAATGAAATAGTCGGACTCTTCCCATCAGTGGAAAGGGGCGATTTTAGCCTTCATTAGAGCATAAAATCGGCCCCTAGCTATTCTAGGACTATTGGGACTTGTTCCTTTAGGAAAAGAACAAGTTGACCCCGATCAAGCTAGTTTAGTAGGTATGATTTGATCATACCTTGTAAGTGAGAGGCTTGATTGAACATTAATGGATGATTAATTGGAATGTATCTAGACATGTCTAGGATGTATCTAGACACATTCCAATAATCTCATTAATTATGTATATATGTAGATATATACATAATCATCAAGAAGTACACATTATCTTTCCTAGGAAAAAAGAAAATCATCTTGCTCTCCTCTCTGGCACACTCTTGGTTGCCCCTCTTCTCCCTCCCATCCCATTTGTTGCTTCATTGATTTAGGATCAATTGAAGAACAAAGTGAAAACAAACAGGATACACTAATATATAGTATAGTCCTGTTGATCCTTTCTTCCAAAAGGTTCATGTTTCTCTAGCAAGAAGAACGATACATCTCCCAGTGTGGTGTGGACGTCGCTTGAAGTCTAAGTGAATGAATCTATTTAGTGAAAAGGGAACAACGCTTGTAGTAGTTTACGAAGAAGAGTACAAAGGTAATAGTTACTTTTGTCGCACATTATTTTCGTATAACTTCTCTATGTGCCCTATGTGATGCAATATGTTGATGTACTCACATCCTACACCAAACGCTTGGGAGAGTACCCAATGGTACAGTCCTCGGGATAAATGTTATCATGTATTAAATTTCTCGCTCCAATATTGTTTTCTTTTCGCACTTCCACTGCACTCCTGGGTAGATACACTCTCTTCAAGTGGTATCGGAGCCTAGTTAGATATGAAGGGCCATAAATCTACATGCTAAGTATGAGCAATGTGCTTTTACGACTTTGATAAGCATGTTTACTTTTATCTTGACTTTGATAAGAACATTTACTTTTATGCCCCTACTGGTCGGTACTAGCCTGTAGGTGCACGGCCAGGAACACGTGGGCACTAGCCTACACGCCTACTAGCGTGCATGCCAGCAGGGGCGGCCGTGGCAACAACAACCGCTCCACAAGCCGTTACAACAACTATCACAAAATGAGGTATGTACAACGTACACAAAAGAGTCATAATATCCGTTACAATATGTGTTACAAATGATATTATACATGAGGTATAAAAAACTGTTACAAATAATAGGTAAAGAACCGTTGTAACGAACATTCAAAAGACCATGCCAATAGGATAAAGAATTAAACCTATGTGTGTTACAATAGTCGTTCCAAAAATAGGTCCTATTATATTAACGTAGGTTGTCCCAAACGAAGTTACAACGTCAATTTCTACATCAGGTCAATGATTGTAACGGTTTACTTGACCAGTACAAAATCCGGTACAAAGAGTAACGACTTCCTCAAAAACCGTTACAAATATTTTGTAACGCCTGTAAAAGGAACGGAAGGCCTGCCGTTACATAGCCGTTACAAATTTATTAAACTTGTTACAAATTTATAACGAGTCATTCCAAATGTCATTCCAATAAAATATTAAATGCTATAATCTTGCCTTTGGATTTAAGTATTTTGAGTTGGGACTTGTCACTTGAATCTCCTTGAAAATTGATTTTGAATATTTAAAATGTTGATTCAAAGGCTTAGGACTTGTAATCCCGAATAAAATGCTATAATTTCTTGTGCATCTTTAACAAATGACTCAATCTCCATCTTGAGCATCTTGAATATTTTTTAACTCGAGAAACTTTGTAAAGAGAATTCTCTTAGACCATAATGAGCTCAAAAGACCCCTTTATATAGGTGTCAAAAAAGAAGAGCTATGATTTACTTGAACATTTTTGGTATTATCTCTTTATAATATAATGAGTTAATTACACTTAGACCACCTCTGACAATACAAAATTACACTTTTCCCCAAAAAAGTTTTGAAATCACACTTACACCCCTTTCACACTTACACAGCCTCCGAAAATTTTTCGTTGACACCTAACCACCTTCTGTGAGAGTTTGGACGGAAAATATTTACGTCAGCAAAAAAAATATGTAAATTTTTAATTTTGGCCCTCATTTAATATCCTTACATATATTTTTGTACTTATATGGGAATAAATGTAATGAATGTATAACATTTTGCCCCTTATAAGTAAAAATTTATTAAATGGGGATGTTAAATGAGGGGTAAAACTGAAAATTCATGTAATTTTTTTGGCCAACGTCGGCATTTTTTGTCAAAATCCTAACGAAAGGGTGTCATGTGTAAATAGTGAATTTGTGGAAGGGGCGTAAGTGAAATTTTAAAACTTTTTGGGAGAAAAATATAATTTCACATTTTCAGATGGAGTGTAAGTGTAAGTAACCCCAATTTAATTTAAATAGATAAATATATTACATATTTACCATAACATGATTGCTTAATGTGGCATCATCTCTTTAATATTTTTACTTTCTGAAGAATAAATATTAAATTATTTATCTTAATTTGATTGGAACGTACATATCATTGTTCCACATGGGGCCATTTGATTGACTCATTGGCTGGAACACTTTGAGTTTGATATTTTATCGGTTATTGATTTGATGACAATATATATATATATATATTAACATATTAACTAACTTAACTATATATGTACACTTGAAATTAATTTAATAATTTTCAAAAATACAAGTAGAAGAAGGTTTGTAAGTGATAATTAATATACTATTTTATACTTGTTATCATTTAATTGGGTGGAAAATTAATTTGTCTACAATATGTATTAAAGTACCTTATAAAGGGTAAAATTCCATCAATCCCTAAGATTTGATCTAATTATAATTATATTTATATTAGATTGAAAATCGCTATTACATTACTTGAAGTTTGTTTCATCTTCATATAAGTTTATTCAATAGGGTTCCTGTAAACTTTACATGTGATATTCCAAAAACACTCCTCAGAAATGTTCTACTATAATTTGATCATTTTTTCAGACAAATATTTGGTATGTGATCCAAATCTCTACAACACATCATCTTCTCCATTAAAAGAAATTATTTTCTTAAAATACTAGCCTACAATATTGTAATTCTTAGAAGATACCCACCATACACATGTCCTATTTATTCTTAGAGGTTGCCTCACAGTCCCGCCGAGAATTATGAATCCCTTAATTTGGAACTGTCAGGGTCTTGGGGGATACCTGACAGTTCAGCATTTGGGTCACTTGTTACGGCAGCACAATCCCCCTCTGGTTTTTCTGTCTGAAACTAAATGTCAGTCTGATCATTTGGAATTTCTTAAATACAAATTATCAATGTTTGGAGTGGGTGCGGACTCGGTTGGTAAGGGAGGTGGACTTAACCTTCTTTGGCAGAAAGTTTTGGATGTGCAACTGTTATCTACTTCTGTTAATCAAATTGATGCCATCATCCATGAGCAACCTCCTTCTTCCTCTTGGTGTTTTATGAGATTTTACAGTGCCCTTGAAGTGCTTAATCAAGGTTCTGTTGGCAATTACTAGAATGACTAAGCTCTCACTCGTCCCTTCCATGGCTTTGTGCCAGTGATTTTAATGAGTTATTACATCATTAAGAGAAACAAGGCTCCTGTCCACAACCCCATTGGCAACTCGCAGTGTTCTCGGCAGCGCTGCACCGTTGTGGTCTTTCAGATTCACTTGGTCAAATCACCGTGAAGCTCCTCATACGATTCACGAAAGGTTAGATCGTGTTTGTGCCAATTTACAATAGCGTACTAGTTTTCTTGATGCTCGGTCTCAGCCTCTTCCATATCCCTATTCCGATCATGATCCCATACTCATTACTCTCCATTCGCCAAATCAGTCTTGTGATCAGCCTGGGACTACTCCTTTCTGTTTTGAGGCGTGGTGGATTTGTGTTCAGGGGTGTGAGAACTTCGTTCGAGAATCTTGGATGGTGGGTACTAATTTGGGTCCTGGTTCCCGTCTTAGGCAGCGTCTGAAAGGGTGTGAGAAGGACCTCAAATGCTGGAGTAATTCCCTCAATATCACTCGACGACGTAAAAAGGAAATTGAGGAGGAACTTGTGCATCTTAGCGATGGACAGATCGCTGCACTACACAAACAACTTGCTACTCGGCTGAAAGGAGAATTGGAAGAACTCGCTGCACATGAAGAAGTGAAATGGCAGCAGCGTTCCAAAACTGAGTGGTTAACGTCCGGTGAGGTAATACGAAATTCTTCCATGCTCGGGCATCGAACGGATGGAGAAAAAGCTAGATTTCTGGACTTCGTGATGCTCACGGCCATTGGACAGAACAAAAGACCCATCTACAAGGAATAGTGCACGATTTCTTTGCCAACCTCTTTCGTTCTGAGAATCCGTCGGATGTTGTGCTTCAAGAATCAGTTGGATTGCTCTCTCGTTGTGTTACTCCGGAGATGAATGCCAAGTTGACAAAACCATTCACTAAAGAGGAGGTTATTGATTCCTTATCTCATATGTCCCCTCTAAAATCCCCCGAGCCGGACGGCTTTCCCCCAATATTTTATAAACACTTTTGGTCTGTCGTTAGCTCTGATGTGGTTGATTTGGTCCTTCATATGCTTAATAACTGCACTATACCTCATGGGATTAATCACACGAATATTGTTCTCATCCCCAAATGTGATAAGCCGGAGTACATGACTAAGTTTAGACCTATTAGTTTATGTAATGTCATTTATAAATTGGCGTCGAAAACTCTAGCAAATAGGCTTCGACCTTTTTTACATGATATTATTTCTCCATCTCAGTCTGCTTTTGTCCCGGGTCGTCTCATTTCTGATAATATTCTGATAGCTTTCGAACTTAATCATTTTTTTTCCGAACACAGCATAGGTGTAGTGATGGTTATACGGCCGTTAAACTTGACATGAGTAAAGCGTATGATCGTGTCAAATGGTCTTTTTTACATGTTGTTATGTTATGTTTAGGGTTTGATAGTCATTTTGTATCGTTGATTCTTATGTGTGTGTCAACTGTCTCTTATTCGTACATGCTCAATGGGAAGTGTTTTGGTTTTTTAACTCCCCAACATGGTCTTAGACAAGGGTGTTCGTTATCGTCGTACTTATTTCTCCTTTGAATTGAAATGCTATCGTGTCTTATTAACTCTGAGCTTTCCCGTGTTCGTTTTAACGGTGTTCGTATTTGTGCAGGAGCCCCGGAGATTTCCCATTTGCTTTTGCAGATGATACCTTGTTGTTTTGTTCAGCAACTGACAGTAATATGACCTCTATTTCTTGTCTACTTGACTGTTATGCAGATGTTTCAGGTCAAGTAATTAATCTGCAAAAGTCCATTGTCTCCTTTAGCAAGGTTGTTCGTGCTCCACAACAGTAGCGTCTCGCTAGCCTCTTGGGGGTCCAATCGGTTCCTCAAGGTGGGAATTATCTGGGATTACCTTCAGTAGTAGGGCGATCAAAAAGACTCATATATAATGCACTTAAGGCAAAAATTCAGCGTCATTTGGAGGGTTGGTCACATACATTGTTGTCTCAAGCTGGTCATTCGGTGCTCATTCAATCTGTTATCTAATCTATTCCAACGCACATGATGAGTTGTTTCTGTCTTCCAACATACTTGCTTAATGAAGTGGAGTCGATGATTTCGGCTTATTGGTGGCATAATACGAGTTCACGAAAAATTCACTTGGTATCATGGAAATCACTTTGCTCACGGAAATCGTCGGGTGGACTTGGGTTCAGAATGTTTAGAGCCTATAATTCTGCACTTTTAGCCAAAAAAAAAAATTGGCGTTTGGTTCAGAAAGTCTACTAGCTAGATTATGGCGTGCTAGATATTTTCCGGATACTAGTAGTTTTCATTCGACACTTGGGACGAAACCTTCTTTCACTTGGCAGAGTGTGTTTCAAGCTAAGGATGTCATTTTAGCAGGATCATGATGGCAGATTTCCAATGGTGAGAATGCAGCTATTTGGTTGGATCCGTGGATTCCACGACCTCACTCGTCCAAGGTTCTCTCCCCGCTGAACTACCGAAGTGCACAAGCTAAAGTCAGTGAGCTCATATTAGAAAATCCTGCTCGGTGGAATGAAGCTATAATTCGTGAGGTGTTTTGGAAAATTGATGCTGATATTATTTGCTCTATTCTGCTTGGTCGCCGAGATCAAGGAGACCGTTTGGTGTGGATTATGATTGAAGGGGTTTATTCAATGTTCGAAGTGCTTACCACGTGGCTGTCTCGTTATTGGACAACAATCTTTGCAGTGAAGGAAGTGGTCGGTCTAGCAATGATTGGAATTTTATTTGGCATGCTCACGTTCCGCCGAAAGTTTAGAATTTTCGCCTGGAGAGTTTGCAAGGAGGCACTACCTACATGTGTTAATCTAGTTAGAAGAGGTTGTGCACGAGCTTTCGCTTGTCCTCACTGTGGTCACATAAATGAGGATTCCCATCATGTTTTCTTGCACTGTTCTGTTGTTCGGCAAACCTGGGCACTTCTAATCTTCCTTTTGGTGTTATTTCACAGGATCACGGCGACATGGAGGCATGGATTAGACATGTAGCAGAGCATCTTGACCAGAACCAGTTTCCTCTTTTCCTTGTCTTCATTTGGGCAATTTGGTGGAGCCGAAACCAGAAGCTGTGGAAGAATATGTTTATCGATCCACTCGCTACTACAGAGTTTGTGTAACATTTTCTCTCTTCATACCAGGACCATCGTATCTCTTCAGTTCCTTCTCCTAATTCGTCACCTTGTCGCTCTTGGACGCCTCCTATTCCGGGTGTTATCAAGGTGAATTTTGAAGGAGCCGTCTGAAAGAAATCGGTGGATCGTCCCGGGAATTGCGCGAATGCGGAAGCGCGATAAAAATAATCATACAAAAATTAAAGCATGCTTTAAATTTAAAAGTACACGCTCAAGGGGTGTGCCCTTGAGGTTCCCGGGCGTTCGGTGTATCTCATGATCATATAACATGTAAAGAAATCATGGAGGCCATAGAGTTGAAAATTAAAGAGGGACGAAAAAGTAAAACGAGACCTACCCGTTGTCGTTTTCGTCTTCAACGGCTACTCGCGTTGCTCCCCGTTTTGCACCGAGATCTCATTCTTGAGACCCTCCAAATCGTGAGACACGATCCACCCACGTATCTTGCACGTCGTGCTAGCAACGAACAAGTGTATATTTTTTGGAGTGGATGAATCAACAACACGTTATCAATTAACGGTATTGATTCATCTAAGTTCTAATGTTCCAAGAACAAAGAACTAAGAAAAATATTTTCTTGTAGAGAGAGAGGGGGCGGACGAGAGGTGAGGAAGGGGGAGATGAGTGTGTGTTGTGTGTGTGATTTCAAGAATCATCATCATTCAATTGTTGGAGGCTAGAGGTTTATATAGAGGAGGAGTTTAATCCTCTTTAAACTCCAGCTCTAAGAACTCTAATT
Organism: Sesamum alatum; assembly: GCA_034509735.1. Lineage (NCBI taxonomy): Eukaryota > Viridiplantae > Streptophyta > Magnoliopsida > Lamiales > Pedaliaceae > Sesamum > Sesamum alatum. Next base: position 19,664,282 of record JACGWO010000004.1, read on the forward strand.
TGACTAGGATTTTGACCTAGTCAAAGTCCTAGTCAAACTAGTGTTTGACCTAGTCAAATGAATCCTAGCCTTCCATCTTCCCTTTCCATCTCAACCGTTGATTTTAATTTAATGGGATATTTAAATCCCATTTAAATATTCCAAAAGGCTAAAAGAATAAATATAATATAATAAATAAATATTAATATTTATTCTAAGCCCATTAAATCAACCCTTTAATAAATCCTATTTATTAATTTAATTCCCTTTATCAAATAGAAGGAATTAATTTCTCCAAGAAAATATAGGACCGGATTAAATCTAATTTAATCATTCCTTTGCTCCAATATTTAATCCCAAATTAAATATCAAGTGTGTGTGGATAGTGTGTGACTCTTTAGGTTCACCATTCAACTAGACTTGGTCGAATTCCTAGAATCCGCCCGTTACCATGGGTGGCCATCTAGTAACGGTCCATGGCACTAGAGACTAGGTGAAATAATTGGGGATGAACATTTAGGTTCTAACAGTACACTTGTCCTTCTGTCTTCGGTCTCATCACTTAGAGTCTAGGGCACGGAAAATGCAGGTACCCATTTTGGACCTAAATGTCGGTCTGTCCTTACTAACCGCCGCAAGGGAAACCTTCCCTTCTGTTCAGTTACTGTGGCCACAGATTTTAGGGACAAGACACAGAACATACATGAGACTCAACTGTCGATGCCTTTTGACAGGAGATAGATTCTTGGAAACTACTGTCACTTTGTGCACCCGAGCTGCACTAGACATGGCTTATGACTACTCAATAGTATTTTGGCAATCTCTCACCATATCTAAGATATAGACCTGATGCACAGGTAAACTCAGCAGTTCCTCAAGTCAAAGGACTTGGCCTGTACCGTTGGAACCGGGAATACACGTCATACCTTGCTGACCATACTCAAGGTCCTCCGTAAGACGGTTCCCGCGAGTCACCTCAGTCAGCATCTTCCTAGCATGCTGACCCACTAACACTGCTTAGACGACCTTCGTCACCCGTCAATGAAATACGACAGCAGATGCTTAGTGCAAGTCTCAAAGGGAATCCCGGTACCCATTTTCGGGATTCCTTGACTTGGAGATTTCTGGACTGATTCGGTAAAACTGATTTCATGGACCTACCTCCAAGCGTAGTCCCAGTCCCCGAAATCGATTTCTCAGTCCATAGGCTTTGTTTGCGTAGTGAACAGAAATATAAATGCAGATAAGTGAACGTAAACAAAGTATTGCCATATGAATTTTCACTTCTTTATTCATAAATGTTTTATCAAATACCATGAAATTGTCTAGACATAGGTTACACATTCCTGCCAAAATTGGCTTACATGATCACCTATTCTAAGAACATCTCCTTAGTCCTCCTTAGGTACTTAAGGATGCCCTTAACAGCATTCCAATGTGCTTCTCCTGCGCAGGACTGATATCTGCTTGTTACGCTCAAAGCGTGCAATGTCAGGCCTAGTGCAGTGGACCGCATATTGGATGCTACCTACGGCAGAAGCATAGGGGATGACCTTCATCCTTTCAAGTTCCTCATCAGTCTGTGGGGACTGTTTCTTGGATAACTTGATCCCATGCCTCATTGGAAGGAATCCTCGTTTGGAGTTGTCCATTCGATATCTCTTCGGGACTTTCTCCATATACGAGTTTTGGGTGAGTCCTAACATCCTTTTAGATCTGTCCCTGACAATCTGGATGCCTAGGATGTAGGAGGCTTCACCCAAGTCCTTCATGGAAAACTGGATTGACAACCATGCTTTTGTGTTTCCTAACATTCTAACGTCATTACCAATGAGCAGAATGTCATCCACATAAAGCACTAGGAACACTATTGAGCTCCCACTGACCTTCTTGTATACACAAGGGTCGGATTAGTTTTTGATGAAGTCATAACCCCGTATTACGTCATCAAAGCGAATGTTCCAACTTCGGGAGGCTTGTTTGAGGCCATAGATGGACTTCTGGAGACGACAGACTTTTTTCTCTTCTCCAGTGACCGTGAAACCCTGCGGCTGATCCATATAGATCTCTTCTTCAACGAAACCGTTGAGGAAGGCCGTTTTCACGTCCATCTGCCATATCTCATAGTCATACCATGCTGCTATGGCGAGCAGAATCCGAATGGATTTAGCCATGGCTACTAGCGAGTAGGTATCCTCAAAATCGACCCCGAGTCGTTGAGTGTATCCCTTAGCTACAAGCCTAGCCTTAAAGGTTGTGACTTCTCCATCAACGCCAAGTTTGCGCTTGTAGACCCACTTACAGCCGACTGGTTTAACACCTTTCGGTGGATCTACAAGACTCCAGACATGGTTCTCGCTCATGGAGTCCATTTCGGCTTTCATGGCCTCAAGCCATTTTCCCGGAGTCGATGTCAGACATCGCTTCTCCATAAGTCTTAGGATCGTTATCCAAAAGATCGGTCGCACCTAGAAAGCCATGTCTCACTGGAGGTCTGGACTCTCTAGTGGACCTATGGAGAACGGGAACGTTAGTGGTGACTGTGGGCGCTGACTGTATCGGAGCCGGTGGTTCAGGAATCGGGACTGGTTGTTCCTGAGGCTGTCCTTCATGCCTAGCATGTTAAACTTCTCGAGATTGGTCAGCCCTTTGGCTGTTAATCCTGAATCCCCTAAGTGAGGGTTCCGCGGCCTCCTCTGATGGCTAGATTCCATCACTTGACTCCTCAAGGATCAGCTCATCAGGTTGGATATCCTTCGGGAAGCCTTGCTCCAAGAATACTGCATTTCTTGAAACAAACACCTTTTGTTCCAAGGGGTCATAAAAGTAATAACCCGCAGTTTCTTTAGGGTATCCAACGAACCTGCATAAGCTAGACCTAGATTCTAACTTATCTCCCACTAACCTCTTGACGTATGCGGGGCTACCCCACACTTTCAAGTAGTTGTAGGATGCAGGCTTGCCGTGCCATATCTCATATGGCGTTTGGGTCAATGTACTAGTAGGCGCTAAATTCAACAATTTAGCCGCTGTTTCTAGTGCATAACCCCAAAACGATAAGGGCAATTTGGTAAAACTTATCATGGACCGAACCATGTCCAACAGGGTTCGATTCTTCCTTTCAGAGACACCATTTAACTGTGGTGTTCCTGGAGGTGTCCATTCTGATATTATACCATGTTCTTTTAGATAATCTAGGAACTCCGTACTAAGGTATTCACCGCCTCGGTCCGACCGAAGGATTTTAATTTTGCAGTTGGTTTGGTTCTCCACTTCAAGTCTGAATTCTTTAAACCTCTCAAGAGCTTCAGACTTGTACCTCATCAGGTAAACATAACCATACCGTGAATGATCATTGGTGAAGGTTATGAAGTAAGAGAACCCACCTCGGGCCTGCGTCCTTAGTGGTCCACATACGTCTGTATGGACCAAGTCCAACAGACCTGTGGCAATCCTACGTTGTCCTACAAAGGGCTTCTTGGTCATTTTCCCTCTTAGACAGGACTCACAAGTTGGTAGATCGCTCAAGTCCCCAACCTCTAGGTTCTTTGAGTCGACCAACCTTTTCATCCTATCTTGGGATATGTGACCTAGCCTAGCGTGCCACAGACGTGCGTTCCCGTTATTATCTAATTTTCGTTTGTGTTGTGCATTGAGGACGAAATTCGTTTGTTGCAAGATATGGAGTCCGTTATGCAATGTACCAAGTAGATGAGCAATTCCACACCGCATCAAATAAAAGCAATTTTTATTGATTCTAAACTCATAACCACTATTGTCCAACAATGGAATGGAAATGATGTTTTTAATCATACTGGGTACAAAATAAACTTGCTCTAAATCTATGCTAATACTATCACTAATCACTAGAGTGGCGGATCCTACTGCTTCTGCCGAGATGGCCTTGCCATTCCCAAGCTTCAGGATCATGTCCCCGCTACCCAGTTTTCTGCTTCTTTTCAACACCTGCAAGTTATTGCAAATGTGAGCTCCACAGCCGGTATCTAATACCCAAGAGGCAGAACTAGTGACCATATTAACCTCAATCACATATATACCTTGGTTTGAGAAGAGTTTGGGGCACTCTCTCTTCCAATGCCCTTTCTCACGGCAGTTGATACATATGTCATATGCCTTCGACTGTTGCTTGGAGACAACCTTTCCCTTTCCTTTGCCTTTCCCCTCTTTGGCAATGGGAACACTCTTAGTGTTCGTAGCTGCTTTGACGGCCTTTCCCTTCCCCTTCTTCTTCTTCCAACGTCCGGCACCCTTGCCTTTCGTATTAGAAGTCGAAGCACCTCCAAACAATACCGAAGGCGTGGACTTCTTAGTCGTTGCCTCGTATTGCACCAACATATTGATCAACTCATGAATGCCCTTCTCAAGTGCGTTCATGTTGTAGTTGACGATAAATTGGTCAAACGAGGGTGGGAGTGACTGAAGGATCACATCTATGTACGTTTCATTATCGAGACCTGCCTTTAGGTCCTCGAGCTTTTCCACCAGGGTAAGCATTTTAACCCCGTGCTCTTGTACAGAGGATCCTTCTGTCATTTTCGTTCCGAAGAACGCCTTGGTCGCGACATACCTAGTATGCCGGTCCGGGACTGCATAGCAATCCTTAAGGCAAGCCATAATGGAAGGGACATCATCTAGCCTTTCATATTGCTTCTGAATCTCATTGGTCATCGAAGCAAGTATGATGCTACGGACCTTCCGGTTATCCTTATGCCAAGTCTCGAACGTCTCACGTTCTTCTGGCGTGGATCCTTCCGGTAAGGTCCTAGGGAGAGGCTCGTCCATGACATAGCCTTGGTTCTCGTAATCTAGGACTATCCTGAGATTGCGCAACCAGTCGTTGTAGTTGGTTCCATTGAATTTGTTTGTCTCAAGAATGGTGGAAAGTGGGTTCTTAGACATTTTAAAATCTACATTTTATAAAACAGCGCGCGATCAGCAGAAAATAAAAGACGGTGGTTTGATAAAATAATTAAATGCATGGACTTTAGTCATTTAATCCTCCCACTATTTATACGAAAACACAGTACTCTCAAACATGATTTTCGGGAAATCCTTTCCAAGTGGGCTTGGGATCCACAGCGATTTTTCCCATACCCCGCTTTTACGATTCGCATGGAAAAGATCCTGTGTGAGGTATTCCATACCATTCTCGTTCCACGAGATTCTAAGATTATTGCCTCACCCTTTCACATGATCCCGAGTACTCCAAGCGAATCATGTTAATTGGGCGTTAGACCCAACCCAATTGACCGAGCCACGGACCCACTGGTACCCCCACGACTCGTGAGACAGGTAGCAGCAGCCCGTTTTTTCGTTCATGACATAGTGCAGCTTCTTTTAAGTACAATAACGTGCCACGACTCGTGAGACCACGCTATTGACCCAAAGCAGCTTCCTCACTATGCCATGGATTGGAAGGCATGGACAAACTCCTAGAGTTTATGTCCACTTTGTCTAGGGTCTAATATTTTGACATTGGTCCAACCAATGTGAGAGTAGTAAATGACCGAGATCTCAAATAAATAAATATCTACACATACATCCAAAATGCGTAAATAAACCATCCATAGCAGTTATATGATAAATAAACAATCCATTCATCCATCATCATAACCACATGCAAAATTAAAGCCTAGCACGCCCCTGTTGGATGATCACGAGCCCGAATCCTATGCGACCCACTGAGCCCGCAGTGGATCTATGGTCAATCTAGGGTTGGTCCTATACTATTACATTAATAGTAACCCAATCATCATGCTGATGGGCCTTGGTCTCTTTTTCTCTTTCTTCACTTCATGGAAAACTCCAAGGGACCTCCCGTCTGGGCTCTCCATGTGGTCCTTCCTTCTTCTCCACCAATTACAAAAATAGAAACCTCACTCCTAGTCTACTTTCATTACATATTAAAAAATAGAAACCCCAGCGAAAACTCGGGGCGAGTACATAAGGAGGGAGGTAGAATGCCTTATTATTCCAAGGCAACTAGAAAGAGAGAAGGAGAAAACAGTAAAAGAGGCACACAGGCCCAACAGAAAAATAAACCATACATCCGGTCTAGGGCTCGTGATCATCCATTTCCATTCAACACACATAATCACATGATCCAATCATATAATCACAATATCCCAACAACACATGATATCCAATCATGAATTTCCAAAATAATAAATGAATATGTGCACAACGTGTGAAAAATAAAACACAGATATTGGTAATAATATTCTCTCGTTTTAGGAAAACCTTTCCTCATTATTTTAAGTAAAATAACCCCGGAATTCCAAATCTAATTTATTTTACTCCTAAAATAATATCTTTAGAAAAATAGGCATAATTGAACCCAAAAATAATTTTTCAGAATTAATTCAAAATTAAAACTGAAAATAATTAAAAAATAAAAGAAAAACACTGCTAGGGTTTTGAAACCCTAGCAGCCGCAGCCGCCGCCGCCGCCGGCAGTGGCCCGCCGGCACGCGCGCAGGACAGCAGGCTCAGCCTGTCGCCCCTGCGCGCGCGCGCAGGCACTGCCTGGCCGGCAGCGCGCTACGCGGCCTGGCATTCCGGCAGGCCGTCGCGCGCGCAGGCTCCCTTGCCCGTCGCGCGCGCTGGCCTGCTGGCTGCCGGCCGTGCCGTGCGCAGTGCACGCGCAGACGTGCACTGGGCACGCCTGCCGGGCGCACGCGCGCAGACACCCTTGTCTGCGTGCGCACGCGCCTGGAGGCGCTGCCCTGCGCGCAGCCTCCCTGGCTGCGCGCTGCCCCTGCGCGACCGGTTGGGCGGGCGCGCGCAGGCCTCCCTTGCCTGCGCGCGTCTGCCCTGCCGGCAACGTGCGGCTGCGCGCGGCCAGCCCTCCCGGCTGGCCGGCCGCGTCGTTTCTCGTTTTCCGTTCTATTTTCCACCCCGTTTCCCAAGAAAAACAGAAAAATACCAACATTCAGAGATTCACACGATTTAAAAGCAATAAAACCGACATGCTAAAATCAAGAAAAATCAAGATTTAATAAAAACATGCCAATTTCACGTTTCATGCTTATAACGCACATAAACCCTAGGCCTATACACCGAACCGGGCTCTGATACCACTGAAAGAAATCGGTGGATCGTCCCGGGAATGGCGCGAATGCGGAAGCGCGATAAAAAATAATCATACAAAAATTAAAGCATGCTTTAAATTTAAAAGTACACGCTCAAGGGGTGTACCCTTGAGGTTCCCGGGCGTTCGGTGTATCTCATGATCATATAACATGTAAAGAAATCATGGAGGCCATAGAGTTGAAAATTAAAGAGGGACGAAAAAGTAAAACGAGACCTACCCGTTGTCGTTTTCGTCTTCAACGGCTACTCGCGTTGTTCCCCGTTTTGCACCGAGATCTCGTTCTTGAGACCCTCCAAATCGTGACACACGATCCACCCACGTATCTTGCACGTCGTGCTAGCAACGAACAAGTGTATATTTTTTGGAGTGGATGAATCAACAACACGTTATCAATTAACGGTATTGATTCATCTAAGTTCTAATGTTCCAAGAGCAAAGAACTAAGAAAAATATTTTCTTGTAGAGAGAGAGGGGGCGGATGAGAGGTGAGGAAGGGGGAGATGAGTGTGTGTTGTGTGTGTGATTTCAAGAATCATCATCCTTCAATTGTTGGAGGCTAGAGGTTTATATAGAGAGGAGTTTAATCCTCTTTAAACTCCAGCTCTAAGAACTCTAATTTGACTAGGATTTTGACCTAGTCAAAGTCCTAGTCAAACTAGTGTTTGACCTAGTCAAATGAATCCTAGCCTTCCATCTCCCCTTTCCATCTCAACCGTTGATTTTAATTTAATGGGATATTTAAATCCCATTTAAATATTCCAAAAGACTAAAAGAATAAATATAATATAATAAATAAATATTAATATTTATTCTAAGCCCATTAAATCAACCCTTTAATAAATCCTATTTATTAATTTAATTCCCTTTATCAAATAGAAGGAATTAATTTCTCCAAGAAAATATAGGACCCGATTAAATCTAATTTAATCATTCATTTGCTCCAATATTTAATCCCAAATTAAATATCAAGTGTGTGTGGATAGTGTGTGACTCTTTAGGTTCACCATTCAACTAGACTTGGTCGGATTCCTAGAATCCGCCCGTTACCATGGGTGGCCATCTAGCAACGGTCCATGGCACTAGAGACTAGGTGAAATAATTGGGGATGAACATTTAGGTTCTAACAGTACACTTGTCCTTCTGTCTTCGGTCTCATCACTTAGAGTCTAGGGCACGGAAAATGCAGGTACCCATTTTGGACCTAAATGTCGGTCTGTCCTTACTAAACGCCGCAAGGGAAACCTTCCCTTCTGTTCAGTTACTGTGGCCACAGATTTTAGGGACAAGACACAGAGCATACATGAGACTCAACTGTCGATGCCTTTTGACGGGAGACAGATCCTTTCTTGGAAACTACTGTCACTTTGTGCACCTGAGCTGCACTAGACATGGCTTATGACTACTCAAGAGTATTTTGGCAATCTCTCACCATATCTAAGATACAGACCTGATGCACAGGTAAACTCAGCAGTTCCTCAAGTCAAAGGACTTGGCCTGTACCGTTGGAACCGGGAATACACGTCATACCTTGCTGACCATACTCAAGGTCCTCCGTAAGACGGTTCCCGCGAGTCACCTCAGTCAGCTGCTTCCTAGCATGATGACCCACTAACACTGCTTAGACGACCTTCGTCACCCGTCGATGAAATACGACAGCAGATGCTTAGTGCAAGTCTCAAAGGAAATCCCGATACCCATTTTCGGGATTCCTTGACTTGGAGATTTCCGGACTGATTCGGTAAGACTGATTTCATGGACCTACCTCCAAGCGTAGTCCCATTCCCCGAAATCGATTTCTCAGTCCGTGGGCTTTGTTTGCGTAGTGAACAGAAATATAAATGCAGATAAGTGAACGTAAACAAAGTATTGCCATATGAATTTTCACTTCTTTATTCATAAATGTTTTATCAAATACCATGAAATTGTCTAGACATAGGTTACACATTCCTGCCAAAATTGGCTTACATGGTCACCTATTCTAACACCGTCCATGGTGGTTCGTCTGCAGTAGGTGCGGGAGTTTTTGCTCGGGATCACGACGGCAAGTGCGTTATGTGGGCTTCTAAAGTCCTTGTTGGTCCCTCGGATGCGGAGAATGCCGAAGCTTTTGCTACCTAAATCGCTTCTTGTTTAGTTCGCCAAGCTGGATGGTCGTCCGTGATTATTGAAGGGGATTGCTCAACTTTTATATCCAAACTTAAAGTGGGGGTTGCCGACTCCTCTTGGATTGGACATATTATAGCTAATTCTGTTTTTAATCTCTCCAACATTAGTAATGTTGTGTTTAATCATGTCGGTAGGGATGCTAATAAGGCTGCTCACTTCCTTGCTCAACTATCCAAACATATGGATGATCAAGGTTGTGATCCCCCTCCCTCTTTGCTTCCTTCTTTGTTGCATGATCTTGAAGTTTCAGGAAGTTCTTTTCTTTCTTTCAAAAAAAAAAAAAAAAACAATTAAGAATAACCCCCAACTTTAGTTGGACACCCATACGTGCTATACATTAATTTTATATGTGTGCGTGTATTGTATATGCAATATGCTTTTTTTTAAAATTATAATTTAATTTATTTATTTCAATTTAAAAGAGAAGACGGATCAATCACTTATTCATATAATACCAATGTCTGATATAAAAGTGCCATAGAAGATTTACACCACCACCTCCGATCCTGAACTGACCTACCAAAGCAGCAAAATCAGCATGGAGGTTCTTCAAGCTAAGATGGGCTACATGTTACATGCAACAAATGTCGGGATCTTCAACTAATTAGGACACAAGTATGCAAAATTTCTGAATAAATTTATTACATAAAACTACTTATACATATAGGTAGCATTAGCATTATTCAGTTTTGAAGGGCTTGTATCTCCTGACATCATGTGCAAGCCCTTGTATGGATCCCGCAGCAGCAATTATGGACACAACGAAACAAGTCCAGCTGAGTATTTTGAGCCACATCCATGTGAAGGAGTACTTGGGAATCTTGGCCTGCGCAATGTGCATCTCTATAGGGAAATATACTGTCAATGGATAGAAGGATGCTGCTCCGATCAACCCCAAGAAGTCGTTGAAAAATGGGAATATCATGGCGATCACTGTTGTTACTATCACGTACACTGTTCTCCACACCATTCTGAACAGGTTTACGCTCAACACTCCGCAGAGTGGGATTCTGACGGCGTGTTCCGCCGTTACGAATTTGCTCTCCGGCCATTTCTGTGTCGACCGGGACTCCACGAAGCCGAATATAGGCTGCGTGAAGACCTATTTGAAGCATAATGGTAACAAGTGTTAGGATGTTGTTGCGTGGGAGGATTAAGGGAATTGCATGAATTAAGAGGTGAACAGACGTGTATCTTTTATCACACTTTGGTGTTACACACTGAGGGAAATAGCATTTTTCATGTCATAATTTAGAGTCTTTCCACTTTTAGTCCTATTGGTTACGAGATTCTCACTTTTGGTCTCGTAACTTTCAAAAAGTAGCACTTTTGGGTCCCATGGCACTTCCCGTTAGATATTTAACAAAAAGTGCCACGTGGTCGTTAAGTGCATGGGACCAATAGTGCTACTTTCTGAAAGTCATGGGGATCAAAAGTGAAAATTTCGTAATATATGAAACCAAAAATATAAAGGCCCTAATTGACACGTGCTAAGCATGTCCCGTTTTCCATTAAAAAAATCTAACGAAAAAGCTCATGAAATCAAAGTCATATTGTTTAGAAGTTACGAAATCAAAAATAATTATCTCGTAACTAATTGGACCAAAAGTGAAAAGGTCCTAAATTATATGACAAAAAGTGTTATTTCCATTACACATTGATATCACACTAATATGTGATAAATATTATCCTATGAATTAAAGAATACAATTAAATTATATTATAATTTAAAAATAAAACTGCATAAAATAAACGCATGTGTGTGACTCCATAAATGTGCTAGATGACATTTCCCTAAAAATGTAGACTTACGTGTCATGACATCCAGATGTGACGAGATATTTTTTAGCATAAATTTTAGAGTTAAATACAGTTACAATCCTTGAAATATTCATTCCACATCAATGACCTCTAAAGTATTAAAACCTTCAAAAATCTCCCTAACTTTCTAATTCCTTTAATTTTTAAGTTTTAAAAGTCCATTTTACCCTTACTAAAAATTGCTTTATGAAAAAAAAAAATTAATGAGATTTCTAAAATACCAAAATCACTCTTTATCGAAACTCTGTCCAAATTTGGTTTCACTTGTTCATCGAGTTCTTAATTTTACTTATTAGTCAAATAAAATTAAAAATAAATTTATACATGTATATATATTTAGTAAGCAAATATATAATTAATAAAATCGAAAGGGCTGGTGAACTAATAAAAAATATACAACTAATACATATTTATTTATATGTGTGGTGATTATATGCATGTATAAATTTATTTTTAACTTTGTTTGATAAATAAGTGAAATAAAATAAAATGAGTTTCAAATACTTTAGAATTATGAAAATAAAAGAGCTTGATGAACAAATAAAATTATAATTAGACAAAATACAAAAATCATTTTTAGTACTTTAAAAATCTCTTTTTTTTCAGAAAGTAATTTTTAATAACAGTAAAATGAACTTTTCAAACTTAAATATTAAAGGAGTTAGAAAGTCAGGAATTTTTTTTGAAGGTTTTAATACTTTAGGAGGTAATTAATGTGGAGTGAATACTTAAGGGTGGTAACTGTATTTAACGCTAAATTTTATTGCAACTTCTACCTTATTTAATAAAGGCACGTTTGCATGCGTAAAAGTTACATGATCTGTTTTATTTTAAAATATATATATATATATATATATGTTACATGTGTTACAAGATGCAATAAAATTTGCAATAGAAAATTATTTAAAAAAATGAAATTTTGTCTTTTATCTTTGTAACTAATTTAATTTCGACCCCTTTAGTTTCAATCGTTACTAAATGTTAGTCCCACATATTTTTTATTTCTTAAAAAGATGGTTCTAACGGTTTTAATTCCCTAACGAGTTGATGGAACTTATCACGTGTGTGCATGAGAAATATTACAACTTTGGTCCCTTAAGTTTGAAAATTTTATAGTTTTGATACCTTATATATATTTTGACTTTTATGATTTCATCCCTATTAAATGTACAATTCCATTAGCAATTAATGAAGAATCAACTACATTGGCTATATCTATTCAAATTAAAATATTAGGAATTAATATGATGAATGCTCAACTAAAGGGAATGAAATTGAATTAATTTCAAAGAAAAACCTGGAATAGAATATATTATCATTAATTCACCGTTTGACTTTTGACTCAGACATATTTATATCTAATGATCAGTTTAAATGGTTAAAAATGTAAATCATATTTAATATTTTTAATATGCATTTTTCCACAGAGGCAGTAATTTATTTTTTATAAGAATTTTCACGTAATACTTTTTTCTAAAGGAATTGGAGTGAGATCTAACTCAAAACCCTTTCTTCGCTCCAGACTACTGTATTTTTTGTAAATAATAAATCATTTAAAAAACTTAAACTACTAGAAAGGACAACCATTTAATATTAATTAATATTTCAAACAAATTAATATCTTAATTTCATGAATTTCATAAAAATAAAAATTGTTGTTTAATAGTAGAATGTAGTATCTATACTCAATTATCTATCTATATTATTTATTAAAATGGAGATCCCTAAAAGTAACTACTATAGTTAGCAAAATATGAGTTATCTAAAATGCTTTTAACTATATTTATTTCTTCCACAAACAACCATTTTTCATTAATTAGTTTTATTCATAATTTCTTATTGATAGTCATTTATAATTATTTCATTTCATAAGATTTGGTCACTCATTCGATATTTCTTAATTTTCATTCAATTAAATAAATATAATAAAAATTTAAAATTATGCACACACAAAACACTAACTCACAAAAATGTTCTAGTCCTTTTCTTCTTAACTCCCGACTTTAACCAATGAGGCATGACATAATTGACGAAACTGATGCCCCATTACTCTTGAGGTCATGGGTTCGAACCCCACCAGCATGGGATGTTGTTCTACTTAATAGTATGTGTAGTTCTACTTTATAGTAGGTGATTCAGCATAAATTGTTATAATTGTTGGAAAATTATTAGATATAAGATAATTGATATGAATGATCCATTTATTCAAAATAAATATTAATTCATCATTTCACTTCAAAAAAAAAAAAAAAAGAACTCCCGACCTTCTCTCCCTTCTCGACCTCATGTATTTTTCTCTTCTCTCAATTCCTTTTTTTTAAAAACTTCAACTTATTTAATTAAAATATATATATAAACTTTTGAAAAATAATAATTAATTTTTAAATTGTTTTAATTAATTATGCAAACATTCGAATATACAATTCACAAATATATATATATATATATATGTATATATGATGATGTGGTTACCTGGTAAGCACCAACTAAGTGGACGGCAATGCATACATTGGCGAAGTCGATCAACCAAAAGGGCTCGTAAAAGCCGAAACCGGTGAGGAAGTTGCCCGGAGCATCATTCCCAAAAGCAGCGTACCCAATGCAACCGCACAACACGTAGAATACTGTTGTCGTCATCACTCCCACCAAAGCAGCCTTCTTCATAACCTTGTTCTCTGGGGGCGCCGACTTCAGTGTGTCCTGTCAATCACAAACCATACCCAGTATTAGTTATGCAAGTTCACTCATTTTGAAATAAATCAATTACAATTATTAATATTAAATATAATATATCTAATAACTTATCAATAATTATAATAATATATAATCACTTATTATTAAATAAAATAATATCTCATACTGGCGGGGTTCGAACTTATGACCTTAAAAATCATGAGTTCTCAACTTCGTCAATTGAGCTAAGTCTCATTTCCACGTATTATCAATTAATGGTGATTACTATATACTCCTCCTATTTAATTAATAGTATAGATATATAAATGTATATATATGTATCTACTTAGCTAATTAACCGAAATTCTTTTGTATTCAATGATACAAAGTGATTTATTTAATTTATCTTTTGAATTAATCTGGATTTTAATAATTTTACTACAAGAAAATATAATATCAGCGACAAATTTAAATTTTGTCACTATATATATTAAATAACAACAATTTTACTTTTTTCATAATATAATTATTTGTGATCAAAATTGTATATGAAGTTGTCACTATAAAAAATTAGTAATAGATCTATATAGCTAGTGACATCAACATATAGAGACAACAAATAATTCAATTACATTCAAATATTAATTCAATACATCAATATCTTTAATGAACAAGCTCATGCCATAAGTTTTTTTATTAAGATTGATCACCTGCACTAGAGACTCAATTAATCCTGTGATATAGGCATATATAATTTGCTTAGACTTGATTAAAGATGATATATACACTATATAGTATATTTTATAATTAAATGTGCATGTATATACAATTAATTTTTTAAAATTCTTTATTTATTTTTTTAAAATTTTATTAATTAAATGTGCACTATAGTACACATGAAAGATGATGAACTAAAGTGGGATGAAGAATAGAGACAGGAGACTAATGAAGATTTGACATTGTAGGAGATGAGATGAGATGAAAAATATTGTACAAGTAAATACACCCTAGAGAGTTTTGGCTTAGAAAATAACTAGTAATTAGTTATTGGAGCACTCAAATGTACGTGTATAATTTAATTTTTTTTTATATTTATTAACTATATATATATGAGAGAGAGAGAGAGAACAAAAGTAAAATAATGAACATATCAGAGCTGATAATTTCATCAAAAATTTTATTATTTTTAAATGTGTATAAAAGAATATTATTTAAACAAAAATGTGATGGTAAAGCTTTTGTAAGCATAAATACTCTTTAATCAATATATATTTTGACAATCAAATATGATTAATCTAATAAATCTCTCGTATTTAATAAATAATATAATTAGTACGTACCAACCAACACTTCTCTAGTAATTTGTAACATGTATGCGTAATTGTTTGCTATTATTTAAAGTAAAATATTTATTATTTTATAAAATATATACAAAATAAATTTAATATTAGACTTATAATGAAGTGGTGATAAAATTAATGATATAATATATAGAGAAAAAAAAAGATGAAAGAAAATAAAAAGGTAACTATCAAAAACTAATGAGAGGTTGAAACTTAGATATATATAAGTAAACAAAAATAAATTAAAATTCTTAAAAAGTAGAAAATAACAGACGGAAGAATGTGAAACACCAAAAGCTGTATAATAAAGTATAAATTCTTCAAGTGATGAATAATGTAGAAGAAGAGGTGATATGGCTGATTTGACATCTTGAAAACTTCCAAAAAATAAAGATATTGATATCTTAATTGCAGGACTTTGAGTTAAATAATAATAAGGGTAAATTACATCAACATGAAATTTGACATAATTAGAAATACCTCCTCATTGTTTGAAATAATAAATATCCCCTGAGATTGGTAACCGTTTAACAAATAACCAATTTTCATCCATTTTTATGAATAAATTGACCAAAATGTCCTTATACTTTTTATTTAATTTTTAAAATTTTTTGAATTTTTTTGGATTACGATACGCAGGTTTTACATAGAGGAGTTAATAATATAATTTGTCTCGGTTGATTTTTCTGCAATTGAATTGAAAAATCAAAGACAAAATGGTCAATTTCAAACCTTTGGTTGAAAATTACAAATCTTAGGGAGTATTTATAATCTTGCAAATAATGAGAGGGTATTTCTAATTTTGTCAAAACTAAAAGAGAGGTACACATAATTTACCCTAATAATAAATAATTGTGGTCCATCTGAAGCAGCAGAGCACAGTTGACACAACAGAAAGTCAGTCCAGGACACAGCAACTGTTTGTAACCCTAAATTGACTTTATTCCAAAGTGACTTAAAACTTGGCTTCTGATTCTATTGTCCCCCCCACCCTCTGATTTCTGTCCACTCACTGCACATGATGCATGTATGGACCAAATCACCTTAATTCTACTCTAATTAATACTCACAAGATATACTGTCACATTATGCCTTTACACTTTATGTGATCATGTGATTTGGAATTCCCAATTTGTATCAGCTACTTTAAAGAAAAAGTTAAAAGGGAAGTGATGCTCAAGACTTTCAAATACTTATATTATCAAATGTTTGTTTATGTTATTAATTTTAATAATTTCTCTACCCAAAAATATTGTTTTTTTTTTCTTGTTTATTACAGAATATCGGGTGTCGTTTGGTTCTATCGTTAAGGTATTTTTCTTCGTTTCTGAAATATGGAGAAAGATACAGATGTATATGAGTCTTTTTGAAATTTTTTGATATGTATGAATTTGTATTTTGTATTAATGTAAGATGAATAAAAGTAAATTAAGACATTGAACTGTGTGTTTTGTAAAGACTTACACAGACATTTAAAAGAAATTGATTGTCTTTGGAACAATGAAAAGTTGAAAAGAAAACACAACGGAGAAGTTGTAATTTGGTCCTGTAAGTACGGAGAATGACAACTTTAATTTTGTATGAATCTATCATAATTTTAAAATTTTCATATGTTGAGGACAAGAATGGTCGGAATTTGCTAAATTAGCGAAAAAAGTGCACATGACACACGTGACCAACTTAATAAGTGTGCACTTTTTTCAGCCATTTATCAAATTCGGGTCATTTTTGTCATCAATGTGAAATTTTTAAAATTACAGGATGAATTCGTACATGAATGAAATTGTCACCCATACCTACATTACTAAAATTGTAATTTCCCCCCAAAAACACGACATACAGTAGGGCAAAAGTACAAGATTACACAAGATTTAGTAGGAAACTCAAGTTATTATTATTGTGAGATGGAGGGAGGGATGTTAAACAAATAATTAATTAATGTATTAATTATTGAGATTAAATATAATTAAGATATCTAAATGCTGTGAGGACCAAGAAGACATTCAATGCAGTTAGAGAAGGTGCAGTTTACTAGATATGGATTACTCTCTAAATTCCCACAAACATATTTTTAAGTAATGGACCCCACACAAATTTATGCACAAAGTGTTTCAGCTATGTGTATCATTTATTCCAAACAAATGCAGATGGCAAAAAGATGGTATGGCATGGGTTGTAAGGTATAGCACTATTATCTGTTTCTTTATCTCTTTATGTGTGTTTCTAAATACTTGTATATATATATATATATAATTATATTTTTCGTCCTGTAATTTAGGATCTTTCTATTTTTAATTTTATTAGTTACGAAATTCTCATTTTTAATTCCGTAATTTCGAAAAAATGGTATTTTTAGTTTCATAACACATTTTTCGTTAAATAATGTAACAAAAAAATACAATGACTTAGTACGTGACGGTAAGGATCTTTACACTTTTAGTCCCAGTAGTTAAGGGATTCTCACATTTTGGTCCTATAACTTTAAAAAAAATAACACTTTTGGTCTCCATGCACTAACCACCACGTGGAATTTTTGTTAAATATCTAACAAAAAGGTGTCATGGGACAAAAAGTGATACTTTTTGAAAGTTACGGGATCAAAAGTGAAAATTTCGTAATCAATACGATTAAAAGTGAAAATGCCCTAAGTTATGAGACAAAAAAAAATACTATTTCCCATGTATATATATATATTTAATTTATCAAAAAAATAGAGATGTTTCAATCTTTAGCCAAAAAAGTCTATTTACTTAAGTTATATAGTATAGGATTTTAAAATTAAAAATCAAAAATAATTTTTTATGATAAATATTTTTGTGTATTTACTATACTCATGTATTATTTAATCTCTAGTCTTTTTTCTACTAAAGAAATATTTGAAGCTGAATTTAAGGTGCAAAATTCTAAACAATCTTGGTACATTTACTAGTTTAATGAGGTAAATAAGACATGATATATAATCTATGTACAATGTATTTAATCTTTAATTATTTAAATTATATATAAATAGAGATATAGATGCATATTTATCTTTTTGAGGTACTTAGGATAGGAGCACATTGAATGTTTGGCATCTCTATCTTCAACATTTTATCTTATTAAATAGCCTTCGCTAGCTACCTTGCTATCCATTTCGTCCTTATGCTACACCTGGCATGTGCTCTCACACAGACATTCGTGTGACATACAATGCAATCGATATTCGTTGCATGAGGTACTATTCATGGCGAATTTGATGAGCCTTATTATTTTATTTTAAAAAGATATTTAATTGATAGAAAAAAACGTTAGAATTTATAAGCCATACAAAATCGCTCGTATAGAGGGCTACTGATATAAATACACGTCTCACATTAATTGCAGACGATGAGCTTAAGTAATTTATAGTCCCAAGCCTTTCTTTGTTTACTAGACGCCTTTTCAAAACAAAATTATGAAGACTCCAGAGAACAACACGTTTCTAACAGGACATCAATTAAATCACTTAATGCATCCATATATATACACATATACTAATCGATATGGCACACCGTCTGTGCGTGCATATAATAAATAATATTTTATATTTTAAAATATATTATAAATAAGAAAAAATATATTAATTAACACATCATATTTAAAATAAATAAATAAAAAAATTAACTTAAGAGTGTTATTAATATTAAAAAAATAGTATCGCACTGTAAATAACTATTTTTTGTAAGTAAAAATAGAATTTCTATTCTATATTAATATAGATATAGCAAATATGTGAGCTCGTGGGGAGCCACACATCACATAACAAATGTAGCTTCATAAAATCAGGCACACGTTCCAATCCTAAGGGCCGAATGTTTTGAATTTTTTGACATGTGGGCCAGCAACAGATTAATCATATACCTTTTTCTATAAAAAAGAAAAAAAAAATCAGTTGTTTTATAAAATTCACCATCTAACCTAGAGAATTCATAACTAATTACTAAAAGATACATATTTTTTTTTCATAAATTTATTATTATAATCAAATATATAAATATTAATTATTTTTATTATATACCCACACGCATTTAAATAGTATAATTATAACGAAATTTACTGGTGTACATATGTATATGAGTACTATTTTCCGACATACGGAGATGTACTTATCGGACATCAGTGTTTGAAACACAAAATTGACACGTAAATTATGAAATATGAGAGAGAGAGAGAGAGAGATGAATGGACTTGCCTGGATCTCAATTAGGACAGTGGAAAAAGCATATGCAAAGGCTATATCTCCAATCGCTTGAAAGCTTCTCCAAATCTTATCAGAACCTGTGACGTCCACTCCTACTGTCGTCCCCGTTAAACTTGTCCTCCCAGGTCCATCACCTAAGGGTTTTTTTCGAGAAAATAAAAAATAATAATATTGTTAATAAAAATATATATAAAATAAAAAACTTGAAAAACAAAAACATTATACATAAATTTATTATTATATTATATGATAGACGAGTTACTTAAAATAACATTCAAAACAACAAAAGAGCAGCGCGACTTCTGAACTTAAAAAAGAAAGGCAACCTGACTTGCGGATATGGATAATGTCTTAAATCCAGGAGTTACATAATTATATTACTTTATTTTTTTATTTAGAGAAATTTTGTGCTCAATGATGTTTCAATTAGATGTAAAATACAATTAATCTTAAAATATCTCATTTTTTTCATAAAATTTGAAAAGCTAAACAAAAACAATATATATACACTTATATATAGTAAAAAATTCCCTTAGATAATAGAAAAGGGTAATTTAACTTCCTCAACTTAAAAAGAAAAAGACAAAAAAAAAAAAAACAATGCGACTTTAAATTCGAGTTTGCAATTTTAACTTTTTTTATTTAGGAAAGTTTTGGGCCTATTAGTATTTTCAGTAAAATACAATTAATTAATCAAAAATTTATTTTATTGATAAGTTTAAGAAGATGAACAAAAATAATATATATATATATATATATATATATTTAGTGAAGCATTGCTCGATGGATTGATTGCCAAAAATTTTGGAATAAATACCTGCAAGCTTAGCGATGGAGAGACCAAGGCCGATAAAAGAGTAGGCAAAAGACATAACAGCTGCAACAATGGAGAGCCACGAGAGCTCATGAAAATTCGGTATTTGGCTCAAAACTATCTGAATTCCCGCAAAAATCGCCATTGACGGGTAGTTCGATTTCACGCACTTAACGTGGTGCCCGTACTTATGGAAACAATTTGACCTCAACACAGCCCTATACACGTCAAAATATCAAACCAATTATATACATTAATTCTTCAATATATCTTTAAATTAATTTCCATAAGTCAATCGAATTCTTTTCCACCTTTACATTTGTAATTTGGAACATATTCGTAAAGGGATAATTGCAATTTACCTCATGTGATATAAGAAATTAGCAAAAACTTCTTCTGTAATTTATTTTTAGCAAATTATCCCCTATATTTTTGAAAATGAAGCAAATTATCTCCTATCAACAAAAAATACAAAATGGATAATTTGCTTAATTTTTCAGATTATAAAGGGTAATTTGCTAAAAAAAATTCACAAGAGTATTTAATTTTTATTCATTTTTCATATCACAAGAGAAAAATTATATTAATTCCTATTTTTAAATGTAGATATATATATATATATACTTACACCATACTAATAGAAGCAGTAATTGTGTATCCAATGCTAACCCCAACAAGATTGCCGTACTGAGCCAACCCACATAGCTGAACTTTGTAACCCCCTGTGAAATGGAAAAGAGAAGAGAAAGGCTGTTTACTAAATTATATATATTATTCAATTTGAAACCCTTTTTGAACACAGGAACAGACTTTCATAATCTGAGCTTATTAAGTTTTGATTCTTGGGAACTGCGGTTGTCTTAATTCAAAAATTTATTGGAAATATAACTTATATAATATAAAAAAATATAATTAATTTCCTTTGTGGCATCATCATCATCATCATTATTCTGCACTGTTTCAACTATTCTCAATTATTTTTTATAGGAGTTAAATGAATTACGAATCGTGTAAAAATACTAATAGATATAAGAGATAATGAGTTTTGTTTCTTAAAAAAAAAAAATTGCAAAATTGAAGTACCCTTCTATTAATAAAAAGGGATCTTGTATATATTAATATTTCAAAGAGCATTAAAATGCTATTATTTTTTTTCGATAGCAGGAAAAATTTCGAATATTTTTTACCCTAATCAAGTTTAACGGAATTCAACCAATCAAACCATGTTAGAATTTTCCAAGTTTACCTAAATGAGCACGAACGACGTCCATATAAGTGTAGTTTCTGGTGCCATGGACCGGGCCGGGGGCGCGGTAGGTGTCGGCGAGTAGAGTGGAAGTGAAGTATGTGATCAAAGAAAAGACAGTGAGGATCGCCGGGCCGGCCACCCATCCGAGCTGCGCTAACGCCCACGCCAGCGACAGCACTCCCGACCCTATCACCGCCGTTACGATATGCGCACTTGCAGTCAGCAGTGTCCCTTCATATCAACATCACGAAACCAAATTAAGGGTTATTTATAAATAATGGAAGAAAACATCTCCGTGTTCTTCAGTGTGTGTAAATTTGAGATGTTTGTGTGTGGGCAAGGCGTACCAGTCCTCTTGGCGCGGCCATCTTCGTCGAAATTCTTGCTTGCTTCACCACTTTCTAGTTCATCTGATCTATTGATTGCGGGTTCTATGTACATGGAGCGTCTTTTCTGCAACTCCGCTTCCATTTTGACTGTGTGTTGTGTGTGTTCTTGAGAGGATATGAGAAATGGTTTGTGACATGGAGGAGGGGGAGAATATATATAGGAGTGAAGAAGCGAGAAGTGAGGAGGGGGGACAGCAAACAACTGTTAAAATAGGAAATTCTTACTCGAATCAAATTTGACGGGACAGGAATTTTTCACGATTTTGTAATAATGTTGAGACCAAATATAGGTAAGAACAAGTGTTGAAATACGAGGATATGGGAAAATGTAATGAAAATTTCTTGCCTGAATTTAGTTAGTCAAATCTGTTTGATATGTGGATTGTTATTGTATGCATATGTCATGCTTTTATTATGTAAATCAGTCACGGTCTATTTTAGGATTCTAGTATTCAATTTAAGTGGGATTATATTTAAATTAAGGGAAAATATTATTGATACTTTGAATTTCAGTTTTGTACCATTTTAGTCCCAAATTTGATTTGTGGCCTTAAAGTTTCTATTGTTTAAATTGCATCCCACTTTAGTCCTTTGCGCCAATTGTTAATAAAAAGTTAAAGGATAAAAATTATCAAAACATAATAAAAGATATCAAGTAAAATATTTTAGTGGGCAGTTAAGTTTGTAAAAAGTATATAAAATTAAATATCATGAGTAGTTTTTTTTTTCGAGAAACTCCAAATATTTCGATTTATATATTTTAACAAAAATTCCCAAATATTAGTGTACTAAATAAGAAAAAGAATTAGTCCATTAACTTTGTCCTCGTTCTATTTTAGTCCACTAAATTTGATAGTTTTCAATTTTATACATTATGTTGTAAAAATACGTCAATTTATCCGATTTAGAGTTTTGGAGCCAATTTTTCGGTGAAATGAACGAAAATTACTAATGTATCGCTTAATTGCTAAAGTGTTCGTCAACCCAATATGTGTGTGTCATGTGGCATTTTCTAGAAAATAAAATAAAATAATTTGTAATTATCTATAATTTTATCTATTTTTATCTATATAATCTATAATTATTTATAATATAATAATTTTATGTATTTTTTTTATAGATAATTAATTTTTATAATCTGTAATTTTTTTATACTCTATAAGTATTTATAAATTATTATTTATAATTATCTACAATTTTATGTGCTTATATTTCTTTGTTGTGTTGATAATACATTTAAGTTCATTTTTTTTAAAGTTGGTATATTGAGTTATCTATTTTATTATAATTTATAATACATTTTAAAATGTGTAAGATTATTTATTATAGCATACAGAAACGACGTATCACAAAAGTTAGTATAAAATATAAATTCAAAGCTTGTTTTATGCAATTTGACCTTTTTTTTTTTTTTTTTTTCCTGATGTAAGTCCAATTCAAGT
This sequence comes from Sesamum alatum, assembly GCA_034509735.1. NCBI lineage: Eukaryota > Viridiplantae > Streptophyta > Magnoliopsida > Lamiales > Pedaliaceae > Sesamum > Sesamum alatum. The sequence goes on from JACGWO010000004.1 coordinate 19,687,491, forward strand.
GCCACGTGGGAAAAAAAATCCTAAATTTTGCAGCATGTGCAATGCACATGCTATTTCTTGGCCAAAAAAGCAAAGTTCGGCCACCCGAAGGACCTAACTGAAGCATTTTTTTCATACCCAGACCCATGCCCAATAGAGAACCATACTATTAAATAATATCCATACCTTACCCAAACCTCTCAAGACCCAATGGGTCTCTAGACCCAATGTCACTGTTTTGGACCCAGTGTTTTGGGTCCGGGTAGGGTCTAGACCCAATCAGTTTTTTCTCTTTTTTTCTTCATAATATTGTTGGATAATATTTGATAGATATTTAAAGACAATGCAATTTAAAAAGACTAAATAAATTTTAGATTAAAGCAAAAATGATAAAGTATATTAGATACATATTGAACACAAATTTACTTAGATCAAAATCATCAAAGTAAGACGAAATAGATTAATTATTTATATTTAAAGATTATAATTAATGATTATAAAAATAGAAAGTTGTGTTTTGAATTAGCAAAAATTTACTATATCGTTTACTATATACGTTAGATTTATCAATATATTTTTAATTTTTTAATATTTTAATTTTTACATAGAATCTATCAATAAATTCAACATTACTGAAATCAATTCACAAATAACTCTTTATCGATAGAGTTTTTTTAAACAATATATAATTTATTATAAAAAATAATCAAATGAAAATACTAAATTTATATATTTAATAGCACTTGAATTTAATATAAAGTTTTGAGCTTCAATTTTATTACTTCAATCAAACATTATTGCCTATCAAGATGTTAAAAAATATACCTAGCATAATTAATATATTTATATAAACTAATTATTCAATTATTTATTATTAAAAATATACATGGTTAGAACTACATGATAAATATTTTTATGATGTCTTAAACTTTCTAAATTTGTTTACTTGAATTCAGATAGATTTATAAATAATAATCCAATTAAATTGAAAAAAATAAAAATATTTTTTTGGGTCCAAATTGGGGTACATAGACCCATGGGTCTTGATGGGTAGAGACCCTAACCAAAACCCAATCTATATATTTTTAATAGGTTTGGGTCTGGGTCCAATTATATTCCTTGGGTTTGGGTATGGGTCTTTAAATTAATTTATGGGTCTGGGAAGGGTCTTACCCTACCCATTTACACCCCTAGCCCGGGAGAAGCTCGAGGACCTAAAAAGCTGGGCTTGACAATGACACGTACATCGACGTGATCCTTCAGCCACTTCCTCCGTCCTATGATCCGTTTGTTGTCAACTACAACATGAACGGACTTGAGAAGTCCATCCATGAGTTGATCAACATGTTGGTCCAATACGAGGCAACGACCCACAAGTCTGCACCGTCGGTATTGATAGGAGAGGCTTCGACGTCCAAGGAGAATGGCAAGAGATTCAGACGTTGGAAGAGGAAGAAGGGAAAGGGGAAGGCAGTTGCAGCCACTGCTCGCACTCCTAGTGCCCCTGTTGCCCCAGTAGGAATGGGCAAAGGGAAAGGGAAGGCTCGGGATTCTCAGCGGTCTAAAGCAAATGATGTCTGCATACATTTCCAAGGAAAGGGGCATTGGAAGAGAGAGTACACACGACTCCTCTCTAATCCAGGTATATTTGTGGTTGAAGTAAACATGATAACTAATTTCTGCTTTATGGGTATTGGATACCTTGTAATAATTTGCAGATACTGCAAAGAAGCAGAAGGCTAACCAAGGATGAGATAGTCCTGAGGCTAGACGATGGCAGGCCGTTGCTGTGGAAGCCGTAGGACCAGTAGAGTTAGTTATTAGTCATCATGTTAGGGTAGTACTAAACAATTATTTCTATGTACCTAGCATGATTAAGAATACTGTATCCATACCCTGAAAGCCTTGGGTAGGCGTGTGGATCGTCCCGGGAATAGCGCGAATGCCGAAGCGCAGTATAAATCTAAATTACAGAATTTAAACATGCATAATGCGTGTAAAATTAAAACACGTTCAAGGGGTTTGCCCTTGAAATTCCCGGGTGTTTGGTGTATCTTATGAACTAAAATATGCATGCATAGCAATCATGGCGGCCATAGGATTTGTAAATATAAAAGAGGACGAAAACGTAAAAGAGACCTACCGGTTCGTCGTTTTCCTCTTCTAACCGGTACTCGCGTTGTTCCCCGTTTTGCTCCAAGATCTCGTATGTGAGATCCTCTAAATCGTGACACGCAATCCGCCCACGTATCTTGTACTTCGTGCTAGCGAACGAACAAGTATTTTATTTGGAGAGGACGGATCAATCACACGTTATTATTTAATGGGATTGATCCTCCTTTTGTTCAATTATTAACACAAAAGAACAAAAAGAAATCTTGGAGAGAGAGAGGAGAGAGGCGGACAAGAGAGAGGAAGAGGCACACGAGTTCTAGTGTGTGTGTGTGTGTGTGTTGAAGAATCATCATCTCTCTAAAGGTGAAGGGCTAGGAGTATATATAGATGAGGAGTTTAATCATCTTCAAACTCCAACTCTAAGAAGACTAATTTGACTAGGATTTTGGCCTAGTCAAAGTAGTAATTTGACCTAGTCAAATTAATCCTAGCCATCCATCTCTCCTTTTAATCTCAACCATTAATTTAATTTAATGGAATATTTAAAACCTATTTAAATATTCCAAGGGCAATAAATAAATATATTAAATATAAATATTTATTCTAAGCCATTAAATTAATTTTCTAATAAATCTAATTTATTAGATAAATCCAATAAAAGGAATTAATTCTCTCCAAGAAAATTAAGGACCCGATTCAATCCAATTTAATCATTCCATTTCTCCAAATATTTAATTCTAAATTAAATACTTTAATGAGTGCGGATTGTGTGTGACTCTTTAAGTTCACCTTCAACTAGACTTGGTCGGATTCCTAGAATCCGCCCGTTACCATGGATGGCCATCTAACAACAGTCCATGGCACTAGAGACTAGGTGACTGTACGGGGATGAACATTTAGGCTCTGACAATACACTTGTCCTTCCGTCTACGGTCTCACCACTTAGGGTCTAGGGCACGGAAAATGCAAGTACCCATTTTGGACTTAAGTGTCGGTCTGTCCTTTACTAAACGCCGCAAGGGAAAACTTCCCTTCTGTTCAGTTACTGTGGCCATAGATTTTAGGGACAAGACACAGAGCATTTGTGAGACTCAATTATCAACATCTTGCCTGCCAAGATTGGCTACATGGTCACCTATTCTAACAATCTCCCACTTGACCTTAAAGCCAATCGCTCATATGTCTAATCCCCATCTTATCAAGATGTTGCGTATGAGCACTCTGCGACATAGGGTTTGTCAGTGGATCTGCTGTGTTGTCTGCTGAGTTGACTCGGTCCATCAGAACGTCACCTCTTCCTACCATTTCTCTTAGAAGATGGTAGCATCTAAGAATGTGTTTGGAACGGTGATGAGATCTCGAATTCCTTCGTTGTTATCACAAAAGATGACAACGGGCTCGGCGATGCTAGGCACCACACCCAACTCTTGGATGTAGTTTCTCATCCAAACCGCTTCCTTGGCAGCTTCTGAAGCTGCTATGTATTCGGCCTCAGTGGTGGAATCAGCAGTGGTTGCTTGCTTGGAACTTTTCCAAGCCACTACTCCTCCATTGAGCCTGAATACATAACCCGATTGAGACTTGGCATCATCGTCATCAGACTGGAAGCTAGCGTCGCTAAAGCCTTCCAAGATCAGTTCTCCATTGCCATAGACTAAGAACATCTCCTTAGTCCTCCTCAGGTACTTAAGGATGCCCTTAACAGCATTCCAATGTGCCTCTCCTGCACAAGACTGATATCTGCTTGTCACGCTCAAAGCGTAAGCAATGTCAGGTCTGGTGCAGTGGACTGCACATTGGATGCTTCCTATGGAAGAAGCATAGGGATGACTTTCATCCTTTCAAGTTCTTCATCAGTCTGCAGGGACTGTTTCTTGGATAACTTGATCCCATGCCTCATGGGAAGGAATCCTTGTTTGGAGTTGCCCATTCGAAACCTTTTTAGGACTTTCTCCATATACGAGTTTTGGGTGAGCCCTGACATCCTTTTAGATCTGTCCCTGACAATTTGGATGCCTAGGATGTAGGAGGCTTCACCCAAATCCTTCATGGAAAACTGGGTTGATAACCATGCTTTTGTGTCACCCAACATTCTAACGTCATTACCTATGAGTAGAATGTCATCCACATAAAGCACCAGGAACACTATAGAGCTCCCACCGACCTTCTTGTATACACAAGGGTCGGATTCAATTTTGATGAAGTCATAACCCCGTATCACTTCATCAAAGTGAATGTTCCAACTTTGGGATGCTTGTCTGAGGCCATAGATGGACTTCTGGAGACGACAGACCTTCTGTTCTTCTCTAGTGACTGTGAAACCCTCCGGCTGATCCATATAGATCTCTTCCTCAACGAAACCATTGAGGAAGGCCGTTTTCACGTCCATCTGCCATATCTCATAGTCATACCATACGGCTATGGCGAGCAGGATCCGAATGGATTTAGCCATGGCTACTGGCGAGTAGATGTCCTCAAAATCGACCCCGGGTCGTTGAGTGTATCCTTTAGCTACTAGCCTAGTCTTAAAAGTTGTGACTTCTCCATCAACGCCAAGTTTGCGCTTATAGACCCACTTACAGCCAACTGGCTTAACACCTTTCGGTGGGTCTACAAGTCTCCAGACTTGGTTCTCGCTCATGGAGTCCATTTCGGTTTTTATGGCCTCAAGCTATTTCCCGTAGTCGATGTCAGACATCGCTTCTCCGTATGTCTTAGGATCATTATCCAGTAGACCGGTCGTATTTAGAAAGCATATCTCACTGGAGGTCTAGACTCTCTAGTTGACCTACGGAGAACGGGAATGTCAGTGGTGACTGTAGGCGCTGACTGTATAGGAGCTGCCGGTTCAGGTACCGGGGCTGGCCTTTCCTGAGGCGGTCCTTCATGCCTAGCATGCTGGACTTCTCGAGGTTGGTCAGTCCTTTGGGTATCTATCCTGAATCCTCTAAGTGAGGAATCCGCGGCTACCTCTGATGACTGATTTCATGACTTGATTCCTCAAGGATCAGTTCATCAGGTTGGATATCCTCTGGAAAGCCTTGTCCAAGAATATTGCGTTCCTTGAAACAAATACCTTTTGTTCCAAGGGGTCATAGAAGTAATAACCCGCAGTTTCTTTAGGGTATCCAACGAACCTGCATAAGCTAGACCTGGATTCTAGCTTATCTCCCACTAACCTTTTGACGTATGCGGGGCTACCCCACACTTTCAAGTAGTTGTAGGATGCAGGCTTGCCGTGTCATATTTCATATGGCGTTTGGGTCAATACAGTGGTTGGCGCCAAATTTAACAACTTGGCCGCCGTTTCCAATACGTAGCCCCAAAAGGACAAGGTCAATTTGGTAAAACTCATCATGGATCGAACCATGTCCAACATGGTTCAATTCCTCCTTTCAGAGACACCATTCAACTGTGGTGTCCTGGGAGGTGTCCATTCCGAAATTATACCATTTTCTTTTAGATAATTAAGGAACTCAGTACTAAGGTATTCTCCGCCTCGGTCTGACTGTAGGACTTTAATTTTCCATCTGATTTGGTTCTCAACTTCAAGTCTGAATTCTTTAAACCTCTCAAGAGCTTCAAATTTGTACCTCATCAGGTATACATAACCATACCATGAATGATCATCGGTGAAGGTTATGAAGTAGGAGAACCCACATCGGGCCTGCGTCCTTAGTGGTCCACATACGTCTGTATGGACCAAGTCCAACAGACCTGTGGCAAGCCTGCTTTGTCCTACAAAGGGCTTTTTGGTCATTTTCCCTCTTAGACAGGATTCACAAGTTGGTAGTTCACTCAAGTCCCCTATCTATAGGTTCTTTGAGTCTACCAATCTTTTCATCCTGTCTTGGGACATGTGACCTAGCCCAGCGCGCCACAGTCTTGCATTCCCCTTATTATCTATTTTACGTTTGTGTTGAGCGTTAAGAACGAAGTTCGTTTGTTGCAAGATATAGAGCCCATTATTAAGCGTACCAAGTAGATGAGCAATTCAACACCTCATCAAATAAAAGCAATTTTTATTGATCATAAACTCATAACCACTATTGTCTAACAATGGAATGGAAATGATGTTTTTAATCATACTAGGTACGTAATAAACTTGCTCTAACTCTATACTAATACGATCACTAACTACTAGAGTGGCGGATCCTACTGCTTCTGCCAAAATGGCCTTGCCATTCCCAAGCTTCAGGATCATATCCCCGCTACCTAGTTTTCTGCTTCTTTTCAACATCTGCAAATCATTGCAAATGTGAGCTCCACAGCCGGTACCTAATATCCAAGAGGCAGAGTTAGTAACCATATTAACCTCAATCACAAATATACCTTAGTTCGAGAGGAGTTTGGGGCACTCCCTCTTCCAATGCCCTTTCTCACGGCAATTGATACATATATCATATGCCCTCGACTGTTGCTTGAAGATAACCTTTCCCTTTCCCTTGCCTTTCCCCTCTTTGGCAATGGGAACACTCTTAGTGTTTGTAGCTGCTTTGACGGCTTTTCCCTTCCCTTTCTTCCTTTTCCAACATCCGGCACCCTTGCCTTTCGTTTTGCAAGTTGAAGCACCTCCAAACAATACCGAATGTGTGGACTTTTTGGTCGTTGCCTCGTATTGCACCAACATATTGATCAACTCATGAATGCCCTTCTCAAGTGCGTTCATGTTATAGTTAACAATAAATTGGTCGAAGGAGGGTGGGAGAGACTGAAGGATCACATCTATGTTAGAATAGGTGACCAGAAAGCCAATAGGTTTGGCGATTTGTAACCTATTATACAACTCGATGTAATTGTAATATTATTATGTGATGAATAAAGTGAGTGTTCGTCACTATTGGTACCTACTTTGTTGTGCTCACTTTACATTTGTTAAAACGGTGTTTAACTTATATCGCTACAAAGCCCACAGACCATGGATAACAACTCGTGCAGTTGGGCCACGCATTGGATGGTGGTCATGAAACCAACTGATTAAGAGTTGGGTCTGAAACGTTCCAAGTCGAGGACCTCGAGACAGGGCATCGAGAGTCCTATTGAGACTTGCATCAAGAGTCGTGTTCATTGGATGAGTGCCGTGTTTCATCGGCGACAGGCGTGGGACGCCTACACGGTCTTGATGGGTTGGTCGACTGGGGTCGAGCCGACTGGACTGAACTCGCGGGGATCATCATATGGAAGCCTTGGAGGCTTGGTCGGTATGATTGGATTCCCCGGTTCCGATAGTACGGGAGTAATCCTCAGACTTGAGGAATCATGGCAGTCACGTGCACAGGACGGCTGTATCTTGGATCTGGCGAGAGGTGATCATTCTGTAAGATGATCATTATAAGCCTTGTCCAGTGCAGTCGGAATGTGTAGCGAGGACGGTGGATTCCAAGAAGAGGATCCGTCCCCTGTCAGTATGTGAAAGAGGTATCTCCTATGCACTCGGAGACACGTTCATGCTGTTTGAAGCTGTGGCCACAGTGGTTGGTCGAACAGGGAATGGTTTCCTGTGTCGACGCAATGAAGCATACGTGGTCTCGAGTATTAAGCATAGATGCCTAGTCAAGGATGGGAACCGACGCCCAATTTCATACCCTAGACCAAGGCCGGGAGACGGTAGACGGAAGGATCGTACCCGTACGGAATCGGCGCCTAAATGTTCACGCCAATTCACCTAGTCTCTAGTGCCATGGACCGTTGCTAGACGGCCACCCATGGTAACGGGCCCTTGTGGGACACGGGCCAAGTCTAGCTGAGGGTGAACCTAAAGGGTCACACACAAATCACCGAGGAGGTTGAGAGATCGACTTGGAGTCAATCTCGAAGGATAAAAATAAGTAATTGGATTACTTAAGGGAAAGTCCATTGGATGGACGGGCCGATATTGTATCGGGCTTTCATTTAATCAGTAAATTGGATTTTTGATTAAATATGGAAAGTTGAGATGTTGAGACGTTGGATCTTTTAATTGGATTAAAAGATCAAGGGGAATAATTTAAGTGGACATTAAATTGGATTTAATATTGGGTTCGTCGTAATTGGATTACGATAAAACCCGGTCCGTTTAAATTATACCCGAGAGGAGAAATAATTCCTAATTTGGAATAGGAAGAAGTTGGACTTCTTCCCTTAATTAAACATAGCCGACATGCTCCCTTGGAGGAAGCAAAATCAGCCATGTTTCATGCTAGGTGGTATGTTGACTTGTCTCTTTTGGAAAGAGACAAATCAACTCCAATCAAGCTCTTCCCTTTTGGTATGATTTGATCATACCATAAATTTTGGTAGGCTTGATTGAAGAATTGATGGTGATTGATTGGAATGAATCTAGACATCCTTGGATGAACCTAGACACATTCCAATAATCACATTAATTATGTATATATATTAGAATATACAACACCTAGCATAAGTGATTCATTATTCATCTTTTTCTAGGAAAAAGAGAAGACAAAAATCCTCTCCTCTCTCTCTCAATTTTCGTGCTCCCTCCCTCTCTTACACTTGTGTTCTTCACTTGATTTTGAATCAAGAAGAAGAACAAAGTAAGTTTAAGAGAACACTAATTCATAGTGTTCTTCTCTTAAACCGATTCCTTCCTAAACCCGTTCTTTTCTAGCAAGAAGAACGTGTGTTTCTTCCGGTGTGGTGTGGATCACCTTTGGAGAATCCATACGTTTGGATTTCGTGAGCATTCCGGAGAAGGAACAACGCTAGTAGCCGGGAGCATACGCTAAACAATCAAAGGTAACGGTTTATTACGCTTTGATTGATTCCATTTATATATCTATGCCCTATGTGTTTAAATATATGTTTTAATATTTACACATCCTACATCGAACGCCCGGTTGAGCACCCAAGGGTACACCCCTTGGGATCCGCGTATTTTGAATTTTATTTAAATTTACGCAATTCCACGCTTTCTCGCTTCCGCTCGCGCTCCCGGGCGGATCCGCTTGTCCTTCAAGTGGTATCAGACCCGGTTCGATGTAAGGGGCATAGATCTATGTGTTTTGCATGATCTACTTGCTTTTAAATGGCTTTATTGGCATGTTAGATTACATAAATATGTGAATAATATGATGATTCAATTGTTTGGATTTAATGGACTTTTGGCATGCTTAATTTTGTTAGATTGGATCTAAAATTGCATGCTTATTTTCAGAATAATATTAATTTTATTGTGCTGAAACAGTTTTGAAAAAACAAAAAAAAAAAAAAAAAAAAAATTTGGTCGGGCCGGCAGTGGCCGCGCGCAGGCGGGCGCCTGCGCGCGCCATGCGCCGACGCTGCGCACAGGCCCGCGCGCAGGGCGCGCACGCGCGCTGTGCGCAGCCGGCCGCTGCTGGCCGAGAGCCAGCGCGCGGCACAGCGCGCGCGCGCGCTGCCCTGTGCGCGCGGGCGGCCGGCCAGCACAACGGCTGGGCCGTTTTGTGCCGTTTTTCGACTTTTTCCGGAAAATTCGATTTTCTGTATTTTTCTGCACAATATTCTGAAAATATATTAATTTTGCATTTTTTGATTTTGGGATAATTGGATTGTTCCTTGAATTAAATTTGCTTAATTAATTTGGGATCAATACATGCATTGGATGCATTGTGTAAAATGTCCATTAAATTTAAAATTTGAATTTTTGCATATTATTTATATATTTATGCTTTTGTGATGTTGGACATCACTTGGATATTTGGAATATCCATTGGTTATTTATGCATGATTATTTGGAATAATTATGTTATGTGAGTTGATGGAATCAACATGGGATGATCACAAAGCCTAGACCTTGTGTATGGATGAATGAATGTTTATTTATTTTCTGTTGGGTGGGGCCTGCGTGCCTCTTGTTTTTGGGACTATCATCTCCCGTATTTTCAGCCTCATGATGTTCAGGCTTGTTTTCTTTATTACCGATGTATTACTTTCAGTTGTAATGAGAGTAGATAGGATTGGTGAGGTTTCAATTTTAACGAGCAATTGGAGTCGGAGACCTCAAGGAGGAGCATCAAGGCATGAACAAGAAGCACTTCAAGGCCCATTGGAATGACAATGGGTTTATTATTATTGTAATAATTTAGGACCACCCTAGACAGACCATAGACTCACTGCGGGCTCAGTGGGTCGCATAGGTTGGGCTTGTGATCATCCTAACAGGGTTATGCTATGTTTTTCTGCATGCGGCGTATTTTTATTTATCGCTTTAAATATTGGATATTTATGCATGCTAAAAACACCATAATGTGATGAGGTCTCGGTCATACACAAAACTCTCATTTGGTTGGACCAAATTAAATATTAGGCCCTGAACGGACTTGAATCAAAATGGTATTTTGGTCTGTCCGAGCCTTCCATCCCCAGCAATGTGGTGAGGAAGCTACCACTACCCAAGTGTGGTCTCACGAGTCGTGGCACACTTGGACTAGGGGAAAGCTGCACTATTGTTGTGAACAAAAAGACTGCGCTCGCTGTTTCCCCTGTCTCACGAGTCGTGGGGGGCGACAGTTTGAGGCATGATTTGGTTGATGGTCGGGCCCAACACTGAGTAACATGGTTCGCTTGGAGTCCTCGGAACCATGCGAATAGGTGAGGCAAAATATCTTGGGAATCTCATTGGATGAGAATGATATTGGATATCTCCCACAAGGTCTTCTTCATGTGAATCGTAAAAGCGGGGCATGGAGATTACACTTGTGGATCCCAAGCCCACTAGGAAATGGTTTCCCAAACTCCGCTTGAGAGTGGCGGACTTTCGTATAAATAGTGGGAGGGTTAAAGACTAAAAGACCAAGTCTTCAACTTGAACAATAATATTACCATCATCTGCTAATTTCTGCTTTACATTTTCATTAATGTAGATATGTTTAAGAACCCATTAACCATGATTCTTGAGACTAACAAATTCAACGGAACGAACTACTTGGACTGGCTGAGAAACCTGAGGATTGTCCTCAGTTTCGAGAACCAAGGCTACGTCTTGGACGAGCCGCCACCGAGCGACTTACCGGAGGGGTCCATGCCTGAAGAACGTTGACGTTCGAGAAATGGCATGAGGACAACCGGAAAGTACGCAGTATCATACTGGCTTCGATGTCTAACGACATCCAAAAGCAGTATGAGAGGCTGGACAACGTCTCCGCCATAAATGCTCCGCATGAACGAGGTTTATGCGGTCCCGGATAGGCATATTAGATATGCCGCCACAAAAGCATTCTTTGGCACCAAGCTCGCTGAAGGAGCGTCTGTACAGAGTCATGGGTCAAGATGCTCTCCCTAGTGGAGAAACTCGAGTACCTTAAAGCTGGGCTTAACAATGACACGTACATTGACGTAATTCTCCAGTCGCTTCCTCCATCCTATGACCCGTTTGTTGTAAACTACAACATGAATGGACTTGAGAAGTCTTATTCATGAGTTGATCAACATGCTAGTCCAATACGAGGCAACGACCCACAAGTCGGCGCCGGCAGTATTGATAGGAGAGGCTTCGACCTCCAAGGTGAATGGCAAGAGGGCCGGACGCTGGAAGAGGAAGAAGGGCAAAGGAAAAGACGGTTGCGGCCCCTGCTCGTGCTCCGGGCGTCCCTGTTGCTCCGGTTAGACCGAGCAAAAGGAAAGGAGAAGGCCCGTGGTTCTCAGCGGTCCAAGGCAAATGATGTCTGCATGCATTGCCAAGGGAAAGGGCATTGGAAGAGGGAGTGCCCACAACTCCTCTCCAACCCAGGTGTGTTTGTGGTTGAAGTTAATATGATTACTAATTCTGCTTCATGGGTATTGGATACCGGGTGTGGTGCTCACATCTGCAATGATTTGCAGGCACTGCAAAGAAGCAGAAGGCTAACCAAGGATGAGATGATCCTGAGGCTAGGCGATGGCAAGGCCGTTGCTGCGGAGGCCGTAGGATCACTAGAGTTAGCCATTAGTAGTCATGTTAGGATTGTACTGAATGACTGTTTCTATGTACCTAGCATGATTAAAAAAATATTGTTTCCATCCCGGTCCTTGATAAGGAGGGATATGAATTTACCATCAATAAAAACGGTTTTTTCATTATCAAAGATGGTATTTCTCATTTGCTTGGTACATTGGTCAACGGTCTGTACATACTTCAACAGTCTAATTGGATTATGACTGCAGAACACAAACGAAAACGTGATGATCATAATAACGCACAGATATGGCATGCGAGGTTAGGTCATATCTCTAAAGATAGGATAAGAAGGTTGGTGGACTCAAAGAGTCTAGAAATAGACGATTTGGACAACCTACCGACCTGCGAATCCTGTCTAAAGGGAAAGATGACCAAGAAACCCTTTGTTGGACAAAGTACGCTAGCCAGTAGTCTGTTGGATTTGATCCATACAGATGTCTGTGGTCCACTAAATACTCAGGCTAGAGGTGGGTACTCGTACTTCATAACCTTTTACCGATGATCACTCACGGTATGGTTATGTTTACCTGATGAGGTACAAGTCTGAAGCCTTTGGAAGGTTTTAAAAGAATACAGACTTGAAGTAGAGAACCAAACCGGTCGAAAGATCAAAGCCCTTCGGTCGGACCGAGGTGGAGAGTATTTGAGTGGTGAGTTTACTGATTATCTAAAAGAGAATGGGATTCTCTCTCAGTGGACCCCTCCTGGAACACCGCAGCTTAATGGTGTGTCTGAAAGGAGGAATCGGACCCTGTTGGACATGGTCCGATCCATGATGAGTTTTACCGAACTACCCCTTTCCTTCTGGGGATACGCTCTTGAGACGGCGGCCAAAGTTTTGAACTTGGCGCCATCTAAAAGGGTTATCCCAGACGCCATATGAGATATGGCATGGCAAGCCTGCCTCCTACAAATACTTGAAGGTGTGGGGTTGCCCCGCATATGTCAAGAGATTAGTGGGAGATAAACTGGACTCGAGGTCTAGTTTATGCAGGTTTATCGGCTATCCAAAAAGAAACTGCGGGGTATTATTTCTATGATCCCTCCGAGCAAAAGGTTTTGTCTCGCGAAACGCAGTGTTCTTGGAAAAAGGTTTTCCATCGGATAGTCGACGCGATGAGGTACTCTTGAGGAATCAAGTGAGGTACCCCATGAGGCGACAGTGACATCTGAGCCAGTGGTTTCCCACTGATATTGTTCCAGTCCTCCGTAGGTTCGGCCAGAGTATCCCATGAACCTGATAGGTATGGATTTCTGGGCCTGACCGGTCAGTTGGATAATGATCCAAAGACGTACGGAGAAGCGATGTCGGACATCGATTCGGACAAGTGGCTTGAGGCCATGAAATCCGAGATGGACTCGATGGGTACAAAACAAGGTTTGGACCCTAGCAGATCCACCAAAAGGGGTTAAACCCGAAGCTGGAACATACGTTCTGATGAAGTCATACGGGGATATGATTTCATCAAGAACGAGTCCGATCCTTGTGTATACAAGAAGATCAGTGGGAGCTCAGTTGCGTTTTTTTTGGTGCTTTACGTGGATGACATCTTGCTCATTGGGAATGATTGCTAAGATGTTGGTACCACTAAAGCTTGGTTGTCAGCGCAATTCTCCATGAAGGACATGGGCAAGGCATCCTACATCCTTGGCATCAAGATCTACAGGGATGGATCTAGAAGGATGTTAGGAATGGCCCGATCCTCGTACATTGAGAAAGTCTTGAAGAGATTCAAGATGGAGAAACTCAAAACGAGGATTTCCTTCCTATGAGGCATGGGATTAAGTTATCCAAGAAGCAGTCTCCTAAGACTGACGAGGAGCTTAAACGGATGTTGGACATCCCCTATGCTTCAGCCGTAGGCAGCATACAGTATGCTGTCAGAGCACTAGACCTGATGTGGCTTTTGCTTTGAGCGTAACTAGCCGATATCAGTCGTGTGCCGGGGAGGCACACTGGAGTGCAGTCAAGACTATCCTAAAGTACCTGAAAAGGACTAAGGACATGTTCTTGAACTACGGCGGTGGAGAGTTGATACTGGAAGGCTATATAGCGACGCTAGCATCCAGTCGGATGACGATGATGCCAAGTCTCAGTATGGTTTTGTATTCAGACTTAATGGTGGCCGTGGTTACTTGGAAGGGTTCCAAGTAGGCTACCACGGCGGACTCCACCATAGAGTTTTGAATACATAGCGGCTTTGGGAAGCTGCTAAGGAGTGGTTTGGTTGATGAGCTACATCCAAAGGTTGGATGTAGTACCTAGCATTGCTAAGCCTGTAATTATCTTTCATGATAACAACGGGGCGATAGTGCTAGCAAAGGAACCGAGATCTCATCACGATCCAAGCATATTCTTAGACGCTACCATCTACTTAGAGAGATGGATAGCAGGACTGACGTTCGGTTGGATCGAGTCAGCTCCGCAGAAAACATAGCAGATCCACTTGCTAAGCCCATGTCGCAAGTTGCCCATACTCACCATCTGAATAAGAGGTTTAAGGTCTATGGGTGATTGGCTTTAGGGTCAAGTGGAGATTGTTAGAATAGGTGACCAGAAAGCCAATAGGTTTGGCGATTTGTAACCTATTATACAACTCGATGTAATTGTAATATTATTATGTGATGAATAAAGTGAGTGTTCGTCACTATTGGTACCTACTTTGTTGTGCTCACTTTACATTTGTTAAAACGGTGTTTAACTTATATCGCAACAAAGCCCACAGACCATGGATAACAACTCGTGCAGTTGGGCCACGCATTGGATGGTGGTCATGAAAACCAACTGATTAAGAGTTGGGTCTGAAACGTTCCAAGTCGAGGACCTCGAGACAGGGCATCGAGAGTCCTATTGAGACTTGCATCAAGAGTCGTGTTCATTGGATGAGTGCCGTGTTTTCATCGGCGACAGGCGTGGGACGCCTACACGGTCTTGATGGGTTGGTCGACTGGGGTCGAGCCGACTGGACTGACTCGCGGGGATCATCATATGGAAGCCTTGGAGGCTTGGTCGGTATGATTGGATTCCCCGGTTCCGATAGTACGGGAGTAATCCTCAGACTTGAGGAATCATGGCAGTCACGTGCACAGGACGGCCTGTATCTTGGATCTGGCGAGAGGTGATCATTCTGTAAGATGATCATTATAAGCCTTGTCCAGTGCAGTCGGAATGTGTAGCGAGGACGGTGGATTCCAAGAAGAGGATCCGTCCCCTGTCAGTATGTGACAGAGGTATCTCCTATGCACTCGGAGACACGTTCATGCTGTTTGAAGCTGTGGCCACAGTGGTTGGTCGAACAGGGAATGGTTTCCTGTGTCGATGCAATGAAGCATACGTGGTCTCGAGTATTAAGCATAGATGCCTAGTCAAGGATGGGAACCGACGCCCAATTCCATACCCTAGACTAAGGCCGGGAGACGGTAGACGGAAGGATCGTACCCGTACGGAATCGGCGCCTAAATGTTTCACGCCAATTCACCTAGTCTCTAGTGCCATGGACCGTTGCTAGACGGCCACCCATGGTAACGGGCCCTTGTGGGACACGGGCCCAAGTCTAGCTGAGGGTGAACCTAAAAGGGTCACACACAAATCACCGAGGAGGTTGAGAGATCGACTTGGAGTCAATCTCGAAGGATAAAATAAGTAATTGGATTACTTAAGGGAAAGTCCATTGGATGGACGGGCCGATATATTGTATCGGGCTTTCATTTTAATCAGTAAATTGGATTTTTGATAAATATGGAAAGTTGAGATGTTGAGACGTTGGATCTTTTAATTGGATTAAAAGATCAAGGGGAATAATTTAAGTGGACATTAAATTGGATTTAATATTGGGTTCGTCGTAATTGGATTACGATAAAACCCGGTCCGTTAAATTATACCCGAGAGGAGAAATAATTCCTAATTTGGAATAGGAAGAAGTTGGACTTCTTCCCTTAATTAAACATAGCCGACATGCTCCCTTGGAGGAAGCAAAATCAGCCATGTTTCATGCTAGGTGGTATGTTGACTTGTCTCTTTTTGGAAAGAGACAAATCAACTCCAATCAAGCTCTTCCCTTTTGGTATGATTTGATCATACCATAAATTTTGGTAGGCTTGATTGAAGAATTGATGGTGATTGATTGGAATGAATCTAGACATCCTTGGATGAACCTAGACACATTCCAATAATCACCATTAATTATGTATATATATTAGAATATACAACACCTAGCATAAGTGATTCATTATTCATCTTTTCTAGGAAAAAGAGAAGACAAAAAATCCTCTCCTCTCTCTCAATTTTCGTGCTCCCTCCCTCTCTTACACTTGTGTTCTTCACTTGATTTTGAATCAAGAAGAAGAAACAAAGTAAGTTTAAGAGAACACTAATTCATAGTGTTCTTCTCTTTAAACCGATTCCTTCCTAAACCCGTTCTTTTCTAGCAAGAAGAACGTGTGTTTCTTCCGGTGTGGTGTGGATCACCTTTGGAGAATCCATACGTTTGGATTTCGTGAGCATTCCGGAGAAGGAACAACGCTAGTAGCCGGGAGCATACGCTAAACAATCAAAGGTAACGGTTTATTACGCTTTGATTGATTCCATTTATATATCTATGCCCTATGTGTTTAAATATATGTTTTAATATTTACCCATCCTACATCGAACGCTCGGTTGAGCACCCAAGGGTACACCCCTTGGGATTCGCGTATTTTGAATTTTATTTAAATTTACGCAATTCCACGCTTTCTCGCTTCCGCTCGCGCTCCCGGCGGATCCGCTTGTCCTTCAATCTATGTACGTCTCATTATCGAGGCCTGCCTTTAGGTCTTCGAGCTTTTTCACCAGGGTAAGCATTTTAACCCCGTGCTCTTGTATAGAGGATCCTTCTGTCATTTTGGTTCCAAAGAACGCCTTAGTCGCGCGCATACCTAGTATGCCGGTCCGGGACTGCATAGCAATCCTTAAGGCGAGCCATAATGGAAGGGGACATCGTCTAGCCTCTCATATTGCTTCTGAATCTCATTCGTCATTGAAGCAAGTATGACGCTACGGACCTTCCGGTTATCCTTATGCCAAGTCTCGAACGTCTCACGTTCTTCTGGCGTGGATCCTTCCGGTAAAGTCCTAGGGAGAGGCTCATCCATGACGTAGCCTTGGTTCCCGTAATCTAGGGACTATCCTGAGATTGCGCAACCAGTCGTTTGTAATTGGTTCCATTGAATTTGTTGGTTCTCAAGTATGGTTGATAGTTGGTTCTTAAACATTTTAAATCTACATTTAAAAAATAGAGTTCACGATCAACAGAATTTAAAAGGCGGCGGAAGTTTGATAAATAATTAAACACTTTGGTCTTTAGTCATTTAATGCTCCCACTATTTATACGAAAACACGATACTCTCAAATGTTATTTTTTGGGAAACCTTTTCCTAGTGGGCTTGGGATCCACAACGAATTTTCCCATACTCCGCTTTTACGATTCGCATGGAAGAATCCTGTGGGAGGTACGTCATACCATTCTCGTTCCATGAGATTCCCAAGATTATTGCCTCACCCTTTCACATGATCCCGAGGACTCCAAGCGAATCATGCTATCGGGCGTTAGACCCAACCTAATCAACCGAAATCATAGACCCGCTGCTACCTCCACGACTCGTGAGACCGGTAAAAGTGGTCTACTTTTCGTTCATGACATAGTGCAGCTTCTTTTAAGTACGATAGACGTGCCACGACTCGTGAGACCACGCTATCGACCTAAATTAGCTTCCTCACTATGCCATGGATTGGAAGGCCATGGACAAACTCCTAGAGTCCCATGTCCATTTTGTCTAGGGCCTAATATTTGGACGTTGGTCCAACCAATGTGAGAGTTGTAAATGACCGAGATCTCATATGTAAATATAAACACATTCATCCATAATGCGTAAATAAATAAATTGCATCCCTTAGCAGTTATATGATAAATAGAAAAACCATTCATCCATCATAATAGCCACATGAAAAATTAAAGCCTAGCACGCCCCTATTGGATGATCACGAGCTCGAATCCTATGCGACCCACTGAGCCCGTAGTGGATCTATGGTCAATCCAGGGTTGGTCCAACACTATTACATTAATAGTAACCCAATCATCATTCTGATGGGCCTTGGTCTCTTTTCTCTTTCATCTCTTCATGGAAACGCCTTGGATCCTCCATTCTGGGCTCTCCATGTGGACCTTCCTTTTTCTCCACCAAATACATTAAAAATAAATCCTCACTCCTATTCTACTCTCATTACATATGTAAAAAGAAACCCCAGCGAAGACCCAGGGGGAGTACATAAGGAGGGAGAAAGAATGCCTTATTATTCCAAGGCAACTAGAAGAGGAGAAGGAGAAAACAGAAAGAGGCACACAGGCTCAACATAAAATTTAAACCATCATTCGGTCTAGGGCTAGTGATCATCCATTTCCATTCAACGCACATAATCAAATGATCCAATCACATAAATATATGCTAACATTCCATGATTACCAATCATAATCAATTCTCAAATATTAAATAAATGCGCCACGTATGAAAAAATATGGTACAACGTTGGCAATATATTTCCCGTTTAGGAAGACCGTTCCTCATTATTTGTAGGTTGTTACCCCGGGATTCCAATTCCAATAAACTTAACCTCCCAAACTAATGTTCTTAGAAAATAGGCAAAAGTAAATAAAACGAATTTTCAGAACAATCCAAAAAAATAAAAAAAAGAAAACTGAAAATAACAAGAAAAGTGACGGCGTCAACTGGCTGCCGCCACCGCAGCAGTCAGCCGGTGCGCAGTCAGCAGGCTGTCGGTGCGCAGGTCAGCAGGCCCAGCCTGCTGTCCCTGCGCGCAGGCACTGCCTGACGGGCGCGCGCGGGCAGGCCCCTGTTTGCGTGCGCGCGCGCCTGGTCGGCAGCTGTCTGCACAGCCGCGCGCGCAGGCTCCTCTGCCCGCGCGGGCCAGCCTGCGGCCGCCAGCGTGCGCCTGCCCTGCGCAGGCGCCACTCGCGCACAGACTGCACAGAATTGGGCGTCGATTCCCATCCTTGACTAGGCGGCTATGCTTAATACCCGAGACTACGCAAGCTCATTGCATCGACGCAGGAAACCGTTTCCTACTCGATCAACCACCGTGGCCACAGGTTTAAAACAGCATGAACATGTCTCCGACTGCATAGGAGATACCTCTGTCATATAATGACAGGAGACGGATCCTCTTCTTGAAACCCACCATCCTCGATACATATTCTGACTGCACTAGACAAGGCTTATAATGAACATGTCTGCGACATTGATCACCTCTCGCCAGATCCAAGTTACAACCATTTTGTGCACGTGACTGTCGTCCTCAAGTCTGAGGACTACTCCCGAACTATCAGAATGGGGGTAATCCAATCATACCGAGCAAGCCTCCAGGCTTTCATATGATGATCCCCACGAATCAGCTCAGTCGGCTCAACCCCAGTCGACCAACCCACCAAGATCGCATAGATGTCCCACGTTTGTCGCTGATGAAACACCGACACTTCATCCAATGAATACTACTCTTGGTGCAAGTCTCTACAGGACTATTGATGCCTCTCAACTTGGAACGTTTCAGACCAAACCCGTTATCAGTTGATTTCATAACCATCATCCAATGCGTAGTCCAACTGCATGAGTGTTGACGTGGTCTGTGGGCTTTATTGTGATATGTGTTAAAACGGCATTTTAACATATGAAAATGAGCACAACGAAGACAATACCACTAGTAATGAACACTCATTTTTATTCATTACATAATATTACATTACATCGAGTTGTCAAATAGATTACAAAATACGAAACCAATTGGCTTTTTGGTCGTCAATTCTAACAAGATTAACCATAGATCCAGAGCGCGGCTCAGTGGATCACTTAAGAGCGGGCTTGTGATTATCCTAATACGGGCGTGCTAGGCTTGTTTTTGCCGTGTGCTTTCATTTTAATGCTTTAATGTATGGTGTATTTGGAATGCATCGTTTTTACATTAAATGCCATAAAACTTGAGCATGCAAAAATACTAATAATGATGAGATCTCGGTCTTAATTACTAATAAACCCTCACTTGGATAGTCCAAGTGAATATTAGGCCCAAAAATGGAATCAAATCAAATGGTTTGATTATTCCAAGCCTTTCATTCATAACAATGTAATTAGGAAGCTACTTTCATCTAAAGTGTGGTCTCACGAGTCGTTGGCACACTTTGAAATGGAAGAAAGCTGCATTATTGTTACGAATAAAGAAAATATGCTCCTGTTTCCCTATCTCATGAGTCGGGGGGGAGGGGGGGCAACCGTTGAGATATGATTTGGTTGATGGGTTGGGTCTAACGTTGAATTAACGTGATTCGCTTGGAGTTCTCGGAATCATGTGAAAGAGGTGAGGCAACATATCTGGGGAATCTCATTGGATGAGAATGGTATTGGATACCTCTCACAAAGTTTTTTCCCATGTGAATTGTGAAAGTGGGCATGGAGAATTGCATTTGTGGATCCCAAGCCTAGTAGGAAATGGTTTCCCAAAACCCCACTTGAGAGTGGTGGGAGAAATAGTGGGAGGGCTAATGACTAAAGACCAAGTCATAACTCAATTAAATATTTACAATTCCGTTTTTTCTAATGCTTTACATTTTGAATGTAGATGTCTTGAGAATCTTTTATTCAATGATTATGGAGACAAATTAAATTTATGGAATGAACTACAACGATTGGCTGCGTAATCTAAGGATTGTCCTCGATCATGAAAACCAGGCTTATATTTTGGATAAAGCCATTTCCCTATACCTTTGCCGGAGGGTTCCTCGTCGGAAGAGCGTTTGGCGTTCAAAAAATGGCATAAGGTCGACCACAAGGTACACAACATCATACTGGTATCCCTAACTAATGAGATCCAGAAACAATATTGAAATAGGCTAGAACATGTCAGCGCGATAGTGCTCCGCATACAAGATGTGTATGTGGTTCCGGATAGGCATATTAGATATGCCGCCACAAAAGCATTTCTTAGAACCAAGATGACTGAAGGATCCTCAGTACATAAACATTCGATCAAGAAGCTTTCCCTTGTGGAACAGCACAAGGATCTTTAAAGCTGGGCTTGATAATAATACATATTATAGATGTTGATCCTATAGTCGTTTCCTCCGTCTTATGAAAACTTTTGTCGTGAATTACACAACATGAATGGGCTTGAAAAGTTCATTACTGTTAGAATAGGTGACAATGAAGCCAATTTTGTTAGGCTTTTGTAACCTATTTATGATAATTTGGTGTTTTAAATAAAGTTTATGAATAAAAGTGATATTTCTTACTTGGCGTTTATTCTTTTTTTGTGTTCCACTTAATTGCTTTATGTCCATAAACTGTTCAACGAGCAAAACAAACCCACAGACCGATACCTTAATCCAAGAGATTGGACTGCGCATAGGATGGAAGGTCATGAAATCAGTTTCTATGGATCGTTTTGATATTATCCAAGTTGAAGGACCTCGAGATAGGGTATCGAGAGTCTATTTGAGACTTGCACTAAGCGATTGCAGGTCACGTTTCATCGACAGTGGACGGAGGTCGTCCATGCAATGCTAGTGGTTAGCCAGCTGGGTGCCGGCTGACGAGGTGAATCGTGGGAATCGTCATATGGAAAACCTTGAGTGGGTTGGTCGGTATGACTTGAATTCCGATTCTGATAGTACGGGTTTGGTCCTCGGACTTGAGGGACTTATTGTGGTCAGATGGCACACCGTGGTTGTATCTTAGATTTGGCAAGAGGCTACCAAGTCAAAAGACTGGATTGTAATAAGCCCTATTTAGTGCATTCAAGGTGTGTAGTGTGATCAGTAGATCCTAATATAGAATCCGTCTTCTATCAATAGGATTGACAGTGATGTCTCACTTTCACTCTGAGACTCGTCCTTCAGTAAATCTGTTGACACAGTAACTGAACAGTGGAATAGGATCCCTGTGACGTTTGGTATGGATGAGCCAAGGCTGTAGTCAAGAATGGGTACTGACGCCTATTGTCCACACCCTAGACTATAGCCGTGAGATGGAAGACAGAAGGCAAAACATACCAAAAGAGCCTAAATATTCACGCCATAAATACTCACCTAGTCTCTAGTGCTATGGACCATTGCTAGACGACCACCCATGGTGAGGGACGATTTTTCCATCATAGGATGATTGAAAATTCGGTCATGTCTAGCTGAGTGTGAACCTAAAGAGTCATACACAATCCATCGATAGTGGAGGAATTAATTTAGAATTAATTCCGGGAGGTAGAACAATTTATTTGGATTAAATTCGTATCTGGTTTTCTTGGATTGTTAATTCTTTAATTGGATTAGATGGAATTAACTAATTAAATTGGATTTATTAATTAAGGAAATAGGATTAAAATAATTATTTAATTATTGAAAGCCTTAGGGATTATTTTAAATTAGATTTAAAATATTCCATGGAATCCATCTAAGAGATGGACGAATGAGATTAAATGGAGAGATCAATGGCCAAGATCAAGTTTGACTTAGTCTTCCACCAAAGTTGACTAGGTAAAAATCTATGAGAGTTTGAAGAGGACTAGGAGTAGTCCCCTTCTATAAATACTCATAGAAAACACACACCTCAAGGTGTTTAAAACTCTAAGGACACACACACACACACACCCCACTCAGCCACCACTCTCTCTCGGCCGCCCTTCCCCCTCTCCTCTCCAAGAATTGTTTCTAGTTCCTTATTTGATACAAGAGAGCTATAGGCAAATCGATCACGTTAATTAATAACGCTAGGTCGATTTGTCCTCTTATATAAAATTCTCTTGATTTTTTGCTAGCACGGGGAATCAAGATCCGGTGAATTGGGTGGACAATTTAGAGGGTACCTGTTTTGAAATCTTGGTGGCAAAACGTGGAACAACGCACGTAGCAGTTTGAAGAAAATGACAACGGGTAGGTTTCACGCTCCTTTTTGTTGCAACCTTATGGGGACCATGATATTGCTTGTTTTACTTTGATCATGAGATACACCAAGCACCCGGGAGGTTCAAGAGAACACCCTTTGAATGTGTATTTACTTTTCGTTTAAGCATGTTTTATTTTCATGTTTTGAGTTTATCGTGCTTCGCATTCATGCTCCCTCTCGGTGATGATCCAACGCTTGATTTTCAGTGGTATCAAAGCTCGGTTCGGTGTATTGGCCTAGGATTTTATGTGCTATACGTGTTAAAGCATGTTTTACATGGGTTTACTTTATGTTTTATGGCATTGCCATATTAACTAGGGATTTATGCGTTAGTTTTGGCACATTAATTTTGGGATCTTGGATTTCTACTTTTCTGAAATATTTTATGAAGGGACAAGCGGATCCGCCAGGGAGCGCGAGCGGAAGCATGAAACAGTTTAAAATTGCGTACATTAAAAGCAATTATCATCAAAATCCCCAAGGGGTGTACTCTTGGGTGCTCAACCGGGCGTTTGATTGTAGGATGTGACAATATTTAAAACTATATTGCACATAGAGCATAGATATGAAAAGAATACTACAAAAGCGAAAAAACAGAAATTACCTTTGTAGTTTTATGGTTTGCATGGCTACGAGCATCGTTCCTCTCCGGAAAATGCTCACAAGTTTAAATGTATGAACTCTCTAGAGTAGTCCACACCACATTGGAGAGATGTACGTTTTTCTTGCTAGAGAAAAACGAACCTAGAGGTACGGTTCAAGAAACTAAACACTAGTGAATTAGTGTCTTTCTTAAACTTGCTTTCTTCTTTCAATTGATCCAAGATCAAATGTAGAACAAGGGATATGTGTATGAGTAGAGAGGGGCCGAAAAAAAGAGGAGAGAAGTGAGGTGTGTTTTTCTTCTTTTTCGTTGAAAAAGATGAAAATGAATTCACTTTTTTTTGATGATTATATATACTCATATATATACAAAATTAATGTGATTATTGAAATGTGTCTAGGTTCATCTATAGGATGTCCCGATACATCCCAATCAATCCCACTAAATCATCAAAATCAAGCCTACCGTCTCATAAGGTATGATCTAATCATACCAAATGAGAGAGGCATGATTGGAATTGATTTGTCCCTTATCAGAAGGGACAAGTCAACATCACCAAGGCCATGTATGGCCAATTTTTACCTCTCCAAGAGTGGTAATTTTCGGCCATACCTATATTGGGAAGAAGTCCAACTTCTTCTCATTCCAAAATTGGAATTAACACACCTCTTTGGGCCAAAATTTAATGGACTGGGTTTCATTGTAATCCAAATTACAACGAGCGCAAAATTAAATTCCATTTAATTCAAGGTCTACCTAAATAGTTCTCATTGATCTTTTAATCTAATTAAAAGATTCAATTCTCGATTCTCTACATTAATCGATAAATTCATTTACCGCTTAAAACGAGGGTTCGATACAATATCGACACCGTCCATCCAATGTACAATCCCTTAAGTAATCCAATTACTTTATTATCCTCTGAAATTGACTCCAAGTCAATTTTTTGCACCTTCTCGGTGATTTGTGGTTGTAACTTTTTAGGTTCACCCTCAGCTAGACTTGGGCCCGTGTCCAAAAGGAGCCCATTACCATGGAGGTGCCGTTCTAGCGAACGGTCCATGGCACTAGAGACTAGGTGAATGTTGGCGTGAACATTTAGACGCCAATTCCGTACGAGTTCGGTCCTTTTGTCTACCATCTCCCGACCTTAGTCTAGGGTAATGGAATTGGGCGTCGGTTCCCCAACCTTGACTAGGCATCTAATGCTTAATACTCGAGACTACGCATGCCTTATTGGATCGACATAGGAAAACCATTTCCTGTTCGACCAACCACTATTGCTACAGGTTTAAGCTGCATGAACGTGTCTCCGAGTGCATAGGAGATACTTCTGTTACATACTGACAGGGGACTGATCCTCTTCTCTGGAACCCACCGCCCTCACTACACATTCTGACTGCACTGGATAAGGCTTATAATGATTATCTTACAGAATGACCACCTCTAGCTAGATCCAAGATAGAGCCATCTTGTGTACGTGACTACCATGGTTCCTTCAAGTCTGAGGACTACTCCCG